>PVKA01025081.1:0-33395 GCA_004027165.1 Ctenomys sociabilis
GAGGAGACGCTTGCTTGCGTCCTCATTTCCATCCTTGTGCTGTTTCAGATGTGCTTTTTCCACAAGAGCAGCGCGGTTTTCCTTCTGCGCCCGACCGCGCAGCGCTGCGGCTCAGCAGCCTGCACCGCTGATGTGTTTCTCCGTGTGGTTCCCACAGGACGCCCCTGCACTGGGCTGCGGCCGCAGGGAAGGCAGAGTGCGTGCAGTCGCTG
Organism: Ctenomys sociabilis; assembly: GCA_004027165.1. Taxonomy (NCBI): domain Eukaryota; kingdom Metazoa; phylum Chordata; class Mammalia; order Rodentia; family Ctenomyidae; genus Ctenomys; species Ctenomys sociabilis. The sequence continues at coordinate 213 of PVKA01025081.1, forward strand.
CTGGCGCTGGGCTCCGACAGCAACCTGAAAGACATCAACGAGAGCACCCCGCTGGCCTACGCGCTCTACTGCGGCCACGCGGCCTGCGTGGAGCTGCTGTCGCGAGAGAGCAGGTGAGGGCGTCCGGGTCCTCGCGGGTTCCTTCCTCTTAAAAATGTGTAAAGTGGACAAATTTTCTAAATCACCCAGGTGTGAAACCAGCAAAAAATGCCATTTATTTGTAGAAATAAGTACACAATTAATTGTATGCGATTACTGTTATCTAACATCTCCGCGATGTGGAACGAAGTAATGGGAAAAGCCAGCGTCCAGCAGCTCGACATTCACTAGACCTGAATCTCCTCTATCCTCCTTCTCCTCTTCCATGACCTCCTCATCCTGCTTTTGCCTACACTGGCAGTCCCAAGCTTTTCACTCTCAGGATCCTTTTATATTCTCAAAATTACCAAGGACCTCAAAGTGCTTTTGTTTTCTGCAAGTTACCTCATCAATACTTAGAGCATTAAAAATTGAAACGGAAATGATTAATAGAATACTTATTTAATTACTCACTTAAAGAAATAATAAACCCTTGACATTTCCATGTTAACATAAATTCCATATTTTGATTAAAAATACAAATATTCCATTTGGTGTTCCTACTTTACAGGACAAGAACATTTTAAGAAGAGCAGCATTGTTAACATCAGCAGCAGATCTCCTTTCTATCTTACTAGAAGCTCGGTAGAAGGCAGTTGGGTTTCCACATCAGCTTCCGCAGCCAATCTGATGTGGCAGCCCCCCTAAAGTATATGACAGCTGGGCGTGGTGGTGCATGCCTGCAATCCCAGCACTAGGGAGGCTGAGGCAGGAGGATTGTTGTGAGTTCGAGACCAGCCTGAGCTACAAAGTGAGCTTAAGGCCAGCCTGAACTGCACAGGGAGACCCTGTCTCAAAAAGACAAAAATAAATAAATAAATAAAAATAAAGTATATGACAGTCCGGTTCACCTAGACAGGTAGTTGGAAAAGGTAGAAGGGTTTCCTTCTACCTTTCTACATTCTACATATGAATGTTTTCCCTATACTGTGCCAAAACCTAACATTTTAATAGTTTCCTAAAGGTTAGGTATAGTGTGATCTCTGTCACCAAATCAATGAATTGTTATACTTTGTTTCATTAAAACTAGTATTGTATCTTACACTTTAAATGGTTCTATGCCCATGCATGATTTTATGCTTTGCATTATCCAGTTGGAAAATATTGGTTCATTTATTTACATCTTGAAAATCACTCAGTTCATGATACAGTATCAAAAGTCCTATTTGTTGATACCAGCAATGATCTCATCAAAAAATCTTTTATGTGTTGAGAGGCTATCAAGTTTACAGTATGAATGGGAGTTTTCCTAAATCCTAAACTTTGCTTGAAAGTTCAACTGCTGTCAATAACTGTCAGTTGTCTACATTAAAATGGCAGGTTCAGACCAGCGAGATAGCTAAGCAGACTAAAGCGCCTGCTTAGGCAAACTTAGGCAAGAACAGGGACCATGCTTTGATCCCCAGTACTACATGCCACACCAGCCCTGCCCCCAGGGTGGACTGAGCCAGCCAGAGTCCTGGTGTGGGGTGCATGCCTGTAATCCCAGCAGTGGAGAGGCTGAAAGCAGGAGTATCACTATGAGTCTGAGCTGCATAGTGAAACCCTGTAACAACCAAGTACATTAAAAAATAATAATAATAAAATATATAAATAAAATGGCAGGTTCATTATACAACAGGATGTTTTAATATACATATCCATGGTGAAATAACACTAGCCAAGTCTCTTAATATATCCTTCACATCATTTTTGTGTTCCCTAAAAATCTATTTCTTAGCACATTTGCACTACAGAACACAACATGCATAATTTGGGTCTTGCATGTTCCCCCAGAGGCCCCTGTGTTAAAGGCTGATGCTAGAGAAAGTGGCAGAACTTTGAGGAGATGGGCCTGGCGAAGCAGGGTAGGTGCCTGAGGAATTTCCACGCAGAGAATATTGGGATTCTTGCCCCGCCTTTTGCTCTGCCTCTGGCTGCCCTGAGGTGCCATCCCAACCACCATGCATTCTTGCTTCCATGCGGTCTCTGTTGCCACAGTTCCAAAGTGACAGGACCAGAAGTGACCACAGCCTGGCACCATGAGCTAAAGTGTATCTTCTCTACTTATAAAGGGTCATCCCAAGTATTTTTTCACTATGAAAGAAAACTGACTAACGCAGATACCGTTAGCCGTGGACTTCATGCTGTGCCCTCAGTCTCTAGATGCTCCAATGCTGCATGGATGGAGTTTGATGCCCTGTGGCCAACATGTGCCATCCTTGACTCTGCCCTCACCTTGGGTAGCCACAACTGTGCTCTGCACTGCACAGAATGTCTGCAAACCCAATGCCACATCTGTGGGTTGACACTAAGTCATGGAGATGGTGTCCCATGAAAAAAAGTACGTCCCTCATGTGGCAATCCATCATGGTCCAAACACTCTACTCAAGACAACCATTAAGGACTGAGGCTACAGGAACTCCATAAGTGCCTGCCTGGCAAGCAAAAGGTCTTAAGTTCAATTCCCAGTACCAAAAAAAGAAAAACCCAGATCTATATCTTGGTCTATAAGATAACCATCACCCTTCCACACACAGTAGAACCACTTGTGTTTCTTATTTCATTAAAACATATGTGCTCAAGGGTCAGTTCTTGCCAAATTAGCAACTTTTGCTAACTCTACGGTAAAACACTAAATTAAATGCCTTTCTAAAAAAAAAAACACCGAGCTAATTTATGTGAAGGCTGGAGCAATTGCACTCCCCACCTCTGTTACAGTATCAGTGCAGAAGAAACAGGAAAGACAGCTGACATCTTGGTATTGCTATGAATACCTTGTTAACCTCATGAGACTCCTGGAGAGCACTAGGGATGCCTCCCTGAGGACTTGGTGAGCCACAATTTGAGATCTGTTGGCCTAATTCACACCCTGAAACAGGAGGAGGAGGGGAATGTAGAAGATTCTATAATAACAAGTATAGCAACACATTTTCGTGAAAAAACTTGAAAGAATGCCAGAGATCCCCTACAGTTCTCACTGGTAGTACTAAAACTCCAGAAGCTGTGTTAAGTATTGTGAAAAGCTTATTTAAAGATGAAATAAACATAAAAAATGTATTATGGAAACAAAAATTCAGCTTTGCCCTGTGTGTGGCCTGTCCAGAAAACATCGATTATATGTATCCAACATAAACATTGATTTTTTTCAACAGATTACAATGTCTACATCCCAAGAGTGACACTGCAATCTGACTGAACAGCATGTGTATGGGTCAGCTTACATCATTCATTCAGACTGCAGAAAGTATTAATTCAATTGTGGCCTCCAAAGAAAATAACACATTGTCCAAGGAAGACAAACAGTGGCCACGTCAGTGGCACATGCCTGGAACCCCACTCAGGAGGCATGCACTAGGGCTTCTCTCCCTGGCTCATTTTGTGTACTTTTTAAAAAAGTATTCTGGATCAAAAAGTTTAGTGAAAAGTGAGAGGGGGAAGCAAATAAAGCACAAACAGCATAAGATGAGCAAAGTTTCTGCGCTGTCCCTCTGTCCAGGAGCCCTGCAATCTGCGTCACTTGCCCCCTTGTCTGCAGCTGCTGTCCTCTTTCTACTAGATGCAATCTGAACTCAAGCCTTCAGCCTTCTTCTCATATTACTTTTCTTATTAATTTTTTTAATGTATTTGGTTGTTACAACTTGGACTCATAGTGATCCTCCTGCTTTCAGCCTCCCCAGTGCTAGGATTACAGGCGTGTGCCACTATGCCCAGACTCTATCCAGCTCAGCCCACTCTGGGGCACGGGGCTGGCGCTGGTGCTGGGAATCAAACCCTGGTCCCTGAGCTTGCCTAAGCTTGCCTAAGCTTGCCTAAGCAGGCACTTTAGGCCACTGAGCTATTTCACCACCCCCTAATATCTTTTTTAGCTGTCATTAAGAAATGAGCACAAAGACACTCTAAACTGATTTCAGCTTCTCTTAGTTAAAACAGACTATGTTGGGGAATACTTTTAAAGGATACCTCCTAAAGAACCAAGAGAAATCTGATAAATAGTTACCAAGCAAGCAAGAGACCTCTGCAAGAGGCGGGTGGAGGATGTGTGTCCCTCCCTGCGTGGCTGCTTGGACTTGACAGGACTTGGGGTGTCTGTGAATAGATTGAGACAACCCAATCAAGCAGATAAATAGGGACTCAGCACCTCAGTTAGAGATACTTTCTCTACTTGCTGTCCTCATGCTCCATTTTTGTTCTTTATGTTTCTGTAGAGTGGAGCCTGCTCCATCCCTCCCTCCCCAAAACAGTCGACCCCAGAAGAAGGAGGGGCGGTTCAGCATGCTCAACCAAATCTTCTGCAAAAACAAGAAAGAGCAGAAAGCCCATCAGCGGGATCACAGCAAGGACAGGGCCACTGGAGAGGACACCCCGGAAGTTGATGACATCATCACCACCTTTGACAGCACCATGGATACCGACTGCCAAAAGCAGCCTGGAGACCAGGTGGCTATGGTTGTGGACCTTAAGAAGAGGACTTTGGAGAACTCAAAGTATCTCTTGCCAGAAAAGAAACTTCTGGCCCGCAAGGGGCTTCCGCCCATCAGAACCCAGAGTCTCCCACCCATTACCCTGGGCAATAGTTTCCTGACAGCTTCCCATGGGGCCATTTGCCAAGCTGCCCTGAGCCTGGGCACTCAGCATACTGCCCAGCAATCTCAGAAAAGTCGAAGTGAGCAAGATTTATTAAATAACAAGACTGGCTGCCAGGTGTTGCTAGATAAGCCCTGGAAGGGTGATTCTAGCCAGGTATTCTCCTACAAAGCTTGGACCATGTCTTCTTCTGAGAAGCTGCTAGACAGGCTTCTCACAGGCCGCCCAGGCCACCAGGAGCTCTCCGGGCCACTGCGTCTTCCTCATCTGCACAACCCTCCACCTGGTAATGTCCTTGCTTTCCTCTTCTTCATTCCTGAAACTGTCTGTAAGGAAGCATCTCATGATCTTCTAGGCTAGGGACTGGAAGGCCAGAGGCCTAGAGGGCAGACCATGAGTAAGAAGGGTGAGAGTACGGCCACTTCTGTTGCATTTCCCGGCTTGTCCCTGAGTTGCAGTTTTCTGGGCTATGGAAATATTCTAGCTTTCCACTCTGAGAGCAGGCGGGTTAGTGTGTATGATGAGCTCTCTCATCTTCCTAGCAAAGAGCCACAGTGTCTGCTAGCTTGGAACAGAGCTGTTTTGGCTGGAAGGAGTTGTTAACCAGGGATGGGATAGCAAAATCACCTCAAGGAACTGATTCGAAGTCACCTCAAGAAACTGATTGGTTTGTGTGATTATTTTAAAATCAGGCATTTGGTCCCTACCCCTGATATTCTGAGCCAAAATCGTGGTGAGGGAGGAGGGGAAATGAACATTCCTCCTTTGTACATATGAGTGACACATGCGTTCACTTATAGTTTCGATGTTGACAGACACTGAGAGATAAACAGCAACTTTCACTCTTCTCTCAGTACCTAGGGCTTCCCATACAAAGCCACCAATGTCATTTTTTTAATTTTTCCAGAGATTTTTACATCTATGCCTACATTTATACACATGAAATATGTACACACCCCTTTTATATAAGTGCATCACAATGAAGAATTTAAATTTTATATACATATATATTAAATATTCTCTTCCTTATAAATACATGCATCACAATAAATAATTTTTTCTGTATTGGGAATTGAACTCAGGATCTATATGTGCTAGGAAGCACTCTGCCACTGACCTCTATCCCCAGACCACAATAAATCATTTATTTTAATCTTTAAAAAATGATTCATATGTGATTCCAATGACCTTCAGAGACTAGGAATGTCTGGGGCTGCAGAACAGCCTCCAAAACAATTCCGTCACATAGGACCTTGTTTGCTTTGTGCGTAACCTACTCACCAATTGAAAAACATGACATTTTATAAAAACCTAAGCATTTTCACTTCTCTTGAGACAGCTGATACCTGAAAGCAATGAACCCAAGCTCTCAGGTTGCAACCATGGGCCGCAAATGGGCAACCACTGCCCCCTTGCTCCCCAGGGCACCTATTGTCAGACATTTCCATTGTGGCTTTTCCCATAGTAAAGTTTCTCAACCCATCAAACACATGACTGTGCCATAATTAAAAAATGAAAGACCAGAGGGTAATATATATATATATATATTTTTTTTTTTTTAAATAGAAGAGGGGGGCATGTATCTTTCAGAATGCAGAGAGTGCCTTCCTGTCTAATATGCAGGGTGAGGTCTCCTCTCATTGATACAAGTCTGATCCGTGAAGGTCTCAAGGTAGGATGCAGTCCCCTCCCACATATTTATATACATTTAAGCACAAGATAAACATGGTTAAACATATTATGTCACTTTCCTAATCTGAGATAGACTGCACTCAAGGTTTGCATCTTCCTCAAAACATGGCGGCATTTGACTGGTGGTGCTAATGTTTTGTATCTCACCTGCAGAATAAGGGTGGGAGCACATGGCTCTGCCACCTCCTGACACTTTAATGTCCTCTGATAGCTCCACTCAGCCTGCTTTTTGAAGTGAGCATTGTCCAGGCTAAGCTAATACCTCTTCTTCCTCCTCTGCCAACTCCTTCTTCTTCTTCTTCTTCTTCTTCTTCTTCTTCTTCTTCTTCTTCTTCTTCTTCTTCTTCTTCTTCTTCTTCTTCTTTGTACTAGGAATCATACTTATAACCTTACTCATACCAGGCAGGCACTGTGCCACTGAACTATATTTCTAACCCAATAATACCTTCTTTATTTGAAAACTTAAAGGTCTTTTTCTATTCTCTACAGTCTTGGAATGTCTCTGTTATATGAATTAGGATTGGGTTCAGCTACCTATAACAAAAACAAAGTCATTGGCTGAACAACAAAATTTTACTATATTATTATTGAACCAGGCCCATTTTTGCCCACTGCAGACTCTATCATTGAAATAAGTTTTTCAAAAGAAAGAGTTTATTCACAAGGTAGCTAAGCATAGCAGAGGTGGGAGACCCAACTTTTAAATCTGTCTCACCAAGGATGGTGAATATTTATGAGCTAAAGAAATAGGCTAGTTTAAGGAATGAGCAAAGGTGATTAGAGGCAAAATCAATATTCTGTACATCATAATCAATCTTCATGGCTCTTCATAGGATGCATATTTAGAAAGTGACCACAGTAATGTGATCAAAGGCTTTCTGATATCAAAAGGCCACCCATTAATATCAGTGTGAGCCCAAGATTTGGCAAAAACAAAAGAAACCTTCAGGTTCTAAAAAGTAACTTTGGCAACTGTTACAATCATGACCCCAAAGCCACAGTTCTTATCTATAGCAAAGCCAATGTGTGACCTACAAAATTAGTGATTTTCAAGGCCAAGAAACAGCAAATAACCAAGGAGGAGCATAGAGGCTCAGAGCGCGAGAGGTTAAAAAAAAATACAAAGAATTGGCTGGCATAGTTGCCCAGCTCTGTGCGTGTTCAGGTGATTATCAGAGGTGGGAGCCTGCCCACCCTGGAGTCTTGGAGAAAGCGGTCTCACTGTGTTGGTGATTATGTTCTTGGGACCTAGAGAGAGGTGCTTCTGAGCAATAAGAGCTAATATTTACAGTTACAAATTCCCCTGTAGGTTAAAGCCCAGTTGTGGCCACCACACAGGGCTGTTTTATTCTTCTGAGAGAAGCCGGAAGGAGGCATCTCCCACAGTGTGCTGATTCCTTCTGTCCGTGTGCTCTATAACCTATGCTACGGCTTCTACCCCTGCCCGTGACTTCAGTCAAGAGGAAGAAAGGGAAGCTAGGGGCAAATGCGTGTGCCCCTGCTGAGCCAGCTCCCATGAAAACGTCTCATACAGCCCACTTCTGCTTGCTTCTCATTGGCTCAGGTTTTCTCACAAGTTAATATCTTGTCACAAGAGAGACTGGGGATTTATTTATTTAGTTCCTGAGGAAGTAACTGGAAAAATCCTAGAACAGCAGAACAACATGAAGAATGAGGCTGAAGCCTCCAAAGTGTTTGTAAGGCAGCAGCTTGTGTTTGTATCAATGCATTTTTTTCAATCAGAATTTTTTACTGCTGATTATAAGTGGAAACCATTCAAGACAAGTATATCATGCTAAAATAAATCTCCAAAGAGTCTTCAGCCTATAAATGAGCTTTAAAGGATTGGATTTGCTAAAATAATTCAGTGATTGAACAAATGACTTTTTTTGGAGGTGCTAGACATCAAACCCAGAGCCTATGCAAGTGCTTTACAATAAGCTACAGCCTAGCCCCAAACTGACTTTAAATTGACCTTCTTCTCTTGTTGAAGTGAAAAGTCATAAGGTTTTTAATGGGATGGATCTTAGCTATACAATCACCTGCTAAGTAGTTCTTGAATGTTTCTCATACTAATTTACCAGGAGGCAGTATAGAGGAACAGGTAGGAGACAGATTCTAAAATAAGACAACTTTGAACTTCAGCTGTGACACTTTCTTACTGGTATTTAATCTCTCTAAGCCTTTACTTTCAGTTGAAGTAAAAAAAAAAAAAAAAGAGAGAGAGAGAGAACAATACCTGAAAGTGGCAACCCTATAGTTAGGTATTATTAAAATTAAATGAAACTCAGGGGGCTAAGCTCCTGCGTAGGCAAGCTCAGGGACCAGGGTTTATCCCCAGCACCACATGCTGTGCTGGCACAATGCCCGGGCATGCTGAATCAGCCACTGAGACCAGGCGTGGTAGTGCAAGCCTGTAATCCCAGCACTGGGGAGGCTGAAAACTCGAGAATCACTGAGCTGTGTAGTGAGACCATGTAACAATTACATTAAAAAAACATTTTTTTAGTAAGTTGATAAATGTTAATTAAGCAAGGCAGTGATTTGCACATAATACCTTTTTGTTGTTGTTTTTGGTCTTTTTGAGACAGCATCTTGCTATGCAGTTCAGGTTGGCCTTGAATTAACTTTGTAGCCCAGGCTGACCTTGAATTTGCAGGTCTCCTCCTGCCTCAGCCTCCCAAGTGATGGGATTACAGCCCTGTGACAACTCACCCAGGAGATGACCTTTATTTTAAAGATGATGAAAGGTAGGTCAGACAGAGTGGTGTATCACTGCATTCTCAGCTACTTCTGAGCCTGAGGCAGGAGGACCCCTTCAGCCCAGGAACTAGTAGACAAAATGTTGAAAGAAATGAAGGGAGGGAGGGAGGGAGAGAGAGAAGAAAGGAGAAAAAGGAGGGAAGGAGAGATGGCAAAGAAAGGGAAGATGGGGGGGAATGGAGAGAAAGAAAAGGGAGGAGAGGGAATTATGAGTGAGCATACCGGCCATCTGCTTGTCTTCTCCGTGCTCCACTCTGTCACCAGATATTATGCTTCCTGGGCCTCCTTGCCAGCTGGCTTCCAGTAGTTTGACCCAATAGTAGGCACTAGCATGAAATTAAGAGAAGAATGAAGTAAGAGCGAAGCATTTCTCTGCAGGCAGTACCCATGTTTCCAATAGGCACCATCTCCTTCAGATCCCTACCCACAGCCCCTTGCTCCTGGGGCTGGCTCCTGCTAGTATCTGGGCCTTGATGGCAAGGTCTCCTCCTGTTCTTCCTTTAGCTGACGGGAAGTTGCATGATTCTGCTGTGGCTCATTTCTGGATTGTTCTTTCATTTTGCCCACTGACTTCCAGGTGCAACCACTCTTCTCTATGTAATTCCCTGTTTGAAAAACCTGGATAGGTTTCTACTGTCTTCAGTGAATCCTGAGTGACAAATTAGGAAATGTTATCCCTTTGGGCCACAGTAGTCTGACTCTGTAGACACACAGGACACTTTCCAGTTATAATACATGTGACCTAGAAAAATGTCATGATGTCCTCAGTCTTGCAACCTATTAGTGGTACAACCAGAATGTGAACCCAGAGCTGGTGAACAGAAGGCATGACCAAGGCAACATGTTTGTGTCCCTAAACCTTCAAGTCTAGTTTTCTGGTTTACAAATTATCTAGTGTGTAATTTCCTTATCCACTACATTATCCTTCCCAAAATGAAAAGATTTCTTGGCCTTATGGGCTTTATCTTTAGAAAGATTTTAAATTCAGTTTGATGCTTTGTTTTTAGAACTACTGAGGCTTTTGCACTATCATTGAAAAGATTCAGTGAAGTGTTTGTTAATCTGGAAAGACTGAAACATAATGAATTTCTACACTGAGCTACCATATTTTATGTGAAATCTTAAAATGGTAAAGCAATTGGATATTGTATATCTTAATACCATGGTGGCACTGCTTGAACTTAGAGAGTTGCTTCCTGTTCCAAAATCTTTGGAGTTTCTCCTTTTTAACTCCAGGTTCAGCAGAAATAAAACAGCTAGCAGTGCTACCATGTGAGTTCTGGCTGCTGCCCAGTGTGTATATCAGCAACCCCAAACCTTTAGCTGAAATGACGATTGCTTGTGCATTTATTGAGAACTGCTAGTGAGCTAGATGTAGGGTGATGTACGATGCAGCATTTACCTAATGAGATAGAATTTGGAGCACCTCAGCTTAATTCACTGTGGTCAGCTTTCAGAGAAAATGGAACAGAAATGGATAGCCTGGCTGTCTTCCTGCTTCCTGATGTTTCCTGCTAGCCTGGTAATTTTTAAGCATCACAAGAAAAGTAAGAAAGTACTCACTTCCCTTCTTCGAGAGAGAGCTTCCCTATCCATGGCTTTCTAGCATATCTGAATAACTGTGTACTCTTCTGGTTGTATAGATTGGCTTTTATGCCCCCCTCCCCCTGTCTCAAACTGCCATGAATTTTCATCTCTTCAAGACAAAAGTCGGATCCCCAAACTGGATAGGTGAAGCGCACATGGCATGGTCTAGCCTACTTTCCCCGCAGCTAGTGTACCTGCCACCTCAACTCTCGCTTCCCTGAAAATCTGCTACTATTCCCCTGTATGACATCTTTGTCTGTTTTTTGTTTCTGTCTGCCATCTGGGTAACAGATTCCTACAATCTTCAGGAGCTGGCTCAAAACTCTCTTTGTATATAACAGATGCCTTAATCTCTATAAGAGGTATAGTTTTTTCTTACTGTTCCTAAAAACAATAAGTTCTACCTTTTCAAGCACATTCCTTTCAACTATAGTATCAGAGTTTTTAATTCCCATCTTACAAATAAAGAGACTGCTCCCTAATGTTATTGCTGCTAATGTTAAGTGAGCCCTCCACCTGGCAAACGGAATGTTCTACACTCAATCTCCAATTTAATCTTCAGGCAATTAAAAAAGACGATGATTTTCACCACTTAAAGAAGTGATGTCACTTGTCCACAAGTCATTTATGTAGAACCTAGGGAAGCAGGGAATTGAGTTAACACTGTGCTGAGCCAAGAGCTTGCTCCTATTCATTATGCTTCTTTGTCAACTTTTTGAAATACACTTAACTAACCTTTGTGTCCTCCTTTTCAGATATGTACAATATCCATTTCTTGTCATTAGTAATGTGTTGGATGTTCAATACTAGCTTCAGGGAGAAAAATCAGTATTTGCTTATTTCAGTGTATAAATACTTCCATTGTGGCCAAATTCAAGGCATCAGGGTGGGCTGGAGATGTATTTCAGTCGGAGAGTGCTCCCCTGGCACAGGTGAGGCCCTGGGTGCAATCTCTAGTACAGGAAATGTTGAAAAGATGATATGAACCAGCTCATGCAATTCCTGAAAACGTAATTGGAAGCTCTCCAGAGTAGATTCAGTATTCTCACACACAGCTACAACACACAGTTGTCTACCACCAAAGTTAGAGACTGGCGATTTCCTGGTGGTTCATTCAGCAGTCTTCTAGTCAGCGATTCACAATCAAACTGCATGACTGGGTTAACTGGCCGTTCACACCTCACCTCCAGAGATATTCCAGTTTAGCTGTGGTATACCAGGACAGCAATAATTTCACTTAATTATTGAAATTTCACTTCATTTAAATTCCCACCCTTGAAGACCAACAGTAGTTAACACTGAGAAACACAGCTCTATGAATAAGATAGTCCTACTCAATAGTCACTCATCAAAGATGGGATAAACTCCACCAAATCTATAGTATTTTTTTCCAACTTTTAAGTTTCATAGAGTAGGTGACCAGCTTTTCTCATTGATAAATTTTTATTCAAACTACTTCATTTAAGAGGTGATTTCTGGTATCTTTTCTTTGAAACAGTGAGTAGCATGTAATAAAAATGCAATAAAGTATGGCTATTCTTATTTTTTGTTGTTTGTTTTTGCCACCTTGAATTTAGTGTTCTTTGACAACTGCTATGATTCTGTCATCCTTTGAATTTTATAATTTGCTCTTGGCTCAATCTGCAATGATTGATGGAAATATGTTCATCCTCAGGACAAAATCTGCAGCATCTCTCTCCAAACAGACCAAAAATCAGGGATCTTCCTTTCACTCGGAACAACCTCACTCCCCTCCCAGACCAAAAATGTAAGTAGCGCAAATCTCCCCAAGCTTCCTTTGCAACTAATAACGTGCCTGGACGCAACTAACAGTTATTTCACTCCATTTCCATTTTTAAAAGAACACCAAATCCAACCCTTTCAGGAAAATAGAGGCCATCTTTAAGAAACTCTAAAGCTCTGTGAAACTTTGTAATGCTTTTTCTTTAATTATAGAAAGAATACTCCCTTCACTGAGGAATTTTTGTGTTTAAAGTACAAAAATAGTAACAGAAGTTTTTCTGTATCTTGTTTGTTGTCTTTAAGAAGCTGCTTTAAATATTCACAAGATTGGCACTGGGGAGATAGTTTGGTGGTCTAAATATTTGCCTGGCAAGGGAAAGGACCCAAGTTCAATCCCAAGTACTGCATGCTGTGGTGGTCCAGAACCCTGGGCACACTGTGCTGGCCCAAAAACTGGGCATGGTACTACATGCCTGTAATCCTGGTAGGGCAGGTTGAGACAGGAGGACCACTGTGAATCCAAGCTGCATAGCAAGACCCTGTATCAAATTTTTAAAACTATTCACAAGATTGGCCTCTGGATGTTGGGTTCCCTACGGTGTTGGACATTCAGAAATGTGCACCATCTCTATTGTGGTCTGCATATCTTTAAACAGAAAGGGGATGATGTTCACCAGGATTATTTCGTTTATTTATTTATTTATTTTTGTATTTTAGGGAAGGGTCTACAGGGTGCTCAGGGTCTCACTAGATCAGACCCATAGTGATCCACCTGTTTACAGCCCCCCAAGAGCTGGGATACAGGCACGCACCACCACGCCCAATCTCAATCACTGTTTCAGTTTGCCCCTGGGAGTGGGGCCAGCACAGTAGGCCCAGGGATCAAACCCTTGCCCCCTGCACCTGCTTGAGGTCACTTTAATCTGCTGAGCTATGTGACTGGCCCTTATTTGATATACTTATTTGGCATTATTGATTTGTAACATTTTAGACCCTGAAGACCCCAGAACCTTAAGAATATAAAATGTACACTATTGGACCAGTAATCTTCAGATCTGAATTGCCTAAATAGCACCTGGAATGCCTACAATAAAATAGATTCCTGAGCCCAGCATCTAGAGAGTCTGAGCTGATATGTCCTGGATATCCATACTCTGAGACAAGTTTTCTTATCAGTCTCATTTTGAGAAAACTAACTTCAGAGAGTGTACGTGACTTCCCCAGCAGCACATAGGTGATAAGTGGCAGAGCCAGCCCCAAAACTGCAGGATACGACTCAGCTGTCTTATGAAACTGCAGCACTCTCCAGATTCTGATTTCCTTCCTTCTTTCTCTTCCTACTCCACCCTGCTTATCTCACACACACACACACACACACACACACACACACTGTCTCTGTCTCTGTCTGTCTCTTTCTCCCTCTCTCATAGAAGACCCCCCCCTTAATCATAGGTTGGACTATTTAAAGCTCCTTAACCCGTACCACAGTGCAGCCTGTCAAGCCTGTTGGGAAGTTTCAGAACCTATCTACATATGTAAAACATTCAGCTCAGTGTTTGCCCAGAATAAATATCTAATAGGCCTTTTCTCCCCCAGACTGGAGTTTCGATAGGTCCAACTAAGAGTCCTAGAACTCTCTAGGTAAAAACAGTGACTGACAGGATCTTTGGACAACCTTATCTTTTTTGTAAATGAGTAAACTTAAGAAGCGGAATCCTTTCTTCCAAGTCACAGTTAGAGACAGAAACCCAGGTCTCCTCCTTGACAGAGGATTCTTTTGCCCTGAAGGGTTGGTCTAAGTGAGAGTTTGGAATGGTGGCTACTTTTAGAGCTGCCTGAAATTCAGGTCTGAAACCATCTTCAAGCAGAACTGTAGACACGGAGCCATCTAGTCACAGAAAGTCCTCAGACTTGAAGGGGGAAGTTAGAGAAGCCAAAGAGGAGTTTGCTTTGGCACAGCTCAGCGGCTTTGCTTTTTACAGTATTCAGGAGAGAAGCCGAGAGTCTGTGGTCACCCTAGAGGGTGAAAAAGAGGGCTGAACTCTTCTTAAAAGAACCTGAGATCCTTCGCAGGCTTGCACAAAGGCACAGTACAAATGTCTTAGGGCAGGTTCCGAGCCATGGACTGAGCTAACCATCCACAGCTGCTGCACCAGGTACTCAGAACCCGGTTATGTTATGAGCAAACACGGCTTAGTCTTGTATCTGTGCACACCTGAAATCCCTGAGTTGGACACACACACACACACACACACACAGAGAGAGAGAGAGAGAGAGAGAGAGAGAGAGAGAGAGAGAGAGAGAGAGAGAGAGAGCTTGCCTCTGCAATCCAGCTCTCTGCAACAGAACCTTTGTCGGAATGCCCCCACTCCTTAAAAAATAACCCTCTTTTTCCTCATGACTCCTCAGGAGCACCTGCGACGAGCAGATCTCAAGCTTACCCCCCTTCTGTGCTTTTCCCCCAGTTCTGTCTGGAGAACCTCTCCGAGCAAACCGAGTGCTTCCTGCAATTCCCAGTCAACGGGGGCACGGCACACCCACGGAGAACTCTGCCAGTTCCACCAGTAGTGCAGATTAACTGCTGCTGCTAGCGGCAGAAATACAGATGTCATCTTTGTTCATTTCTCAGAGGGCAAGACTGCTCTGGTTCATAAGAACAAAGACTAATATAGAAAGCTGTATCCTATAAGCCATTCACAATTTTACAACTCAAAATTCCTTATTCCAAATATACTTCCTCCTAACTACTTAGAATACAGTGTTTCACTGTGCATATATTGCAAGGCCATGACTTTATGTGACTTATGCTAAATGTCTAATGTCTAAATGTTAAAATGTTTAATAATACATAGTAATGTATGTATTATCTGGGAAATAGCTTAGTTTTGTTTGCTTTGTGGCATGTTCACTGTTTTATCTGTTTGCTGAATTATTTTATTTTTATAATGTATGCTTTGATGAATAAAGAGTTTTTTTAAAGGACATTCTAGACTTGTTCTTCACACATATTACAATTACAATTCTACATGGGGTTGACAAAACTTAATGAAAACTAAAATATTAAATTCTTATAATCAGTCTGTGTTTTTTTAAAAATACAATCTTCAGCAAAATATTTTCTAACATTGTCAGTTCCTGGAAGCAATTCAAACCACTTGACAGTGCTGATGTCTCTCCTTTGTGATTTGATCATTTCTCTTCACTGTTATTTTCACATGTGATTGATTATTAAAATAGTGAGTAGGTCGTATAAGCTGGCAAGGCGTGCATACATCCTAACCTAACAGAATTAAATAAGCCTTTCTCATGTGTTCCTCCAATTATGTATTTAATACATCTTTTTTTCCCCTTCTGTTTCAAAATAATGGTAGAACTGGGGATTTAGCTCAGTGGCACAGCAATCACACCTGGCAAGTGCAAGGTTCTGAGTTCAATTCTTGGTACCAAATAATAATAATAACAACAATAATATTCATAGTTTCTGCCTACTTGAAACTTTCCCAACCCTAAGACTGAGCAAAGTTTTGAAAAATTCCTACTAACTAAGATGTTGCCTGCTGTGTGGATTGACTGGGGCTACAAAAGCCAAGGCTTAGCCACACAAGATGAGGGTCACTCACTGGGCCCAGCAGCAAACATCTAAAATCCCAGCACCCTGGGTGGAGGAGGCTGGAGGACCACAAGTCCAAGCTCAGCTTGAGCAACTTGGCAATGTACTAGTTTAGTGAAGCCCAGTCTCAAAATTAAAAAAGTAAAATTAAAACCAGGGATATAGCTGAATACTAGGGAACTAAGTTCAACCTCCAGGCCTGCAAAGGAAGAAAGCAAAATGGATGACAATTATTCCATGCTAGTTCTATGTCTGCATATTGTTTTAAAAGTATTTTAAGGATAACATTTGCAGCCTTGTATTAGTATTATTTATTTACAGAGGTCAAGCCCTACCATAAACTCGATAGTCTTATTTGTTGACTCCACAAAACAATTAATCATTAAAAAAAATAAATAAATTTAAGACAGTGTCTTCCTATGCACTGCAGGCTGGCCTTAAATTCAGGAGCCTCCTGACTCAGCCTCTGAAGTCCTGGGATACTGCATGGATATCACATGGCTTCAATGACTTCAGGTTTTTTGTAAGGAAGGAAGTAGAGCTTTTGAGGGAGCTGGAAAGGGAGGAGATGTGAAAATGCAAGTCTGTGGCTCCATTTTGATAATGGCGGTAAGGGGAGATGGCTCAGTGGATACGTGCTTCCCTGGCAAGCACAAGGGTCTGAGTTCAATCCCCGGTTCCGCCAAAAAATGAAAAATAAATAAACATGGGTGTTGATAATGGCGGTGAATCAGAGACTGTGGAACAGAAAGCCTGTAGTGCAACTGCCCATGCTGAGCAGAAAGTCAAAAGAGGACAAATCTTGGTACAAATGTCAGAGCTCTCAGGACAGCTTCTGGGGGGGGGGGGGGTTCTCATTCTATTGTGTTTGTGGGCCATTTCTGTTTTTGAGGAACTATTCTTTGTACACATCAGAGTGTTAGGCTGGCCAGTGTGCCACCAGGCCGTCTCCCAACCTATGTCTACACACTAGTAGATGCCTTGCCCTGCACTACCTAGAGTCATTCATCAGGATGGGTTGGTCTCTCTCTTGCCACTAACTCCAAAGCCTCGTGGACTGACAGCTACAAGTCATGCTCCACACCTGCCTCAGAGCTGGCTAAAGTGGATTCCACTCTGACACATGCTTCCTTGATGATCAAAGCAGTGGAAGTGAGCCATGAGTCTCCCTTTTTTCTCAGATTTAATTTGCCAAATCAATTATGTAGACTGCTAACTTCAAAGCAAGACTGGAGTAGAGAAATGTAATCCTTGTAAATGTCCAGAAAGTGAAAAGTAGAACACTTATGAGTCATCAAAGATTACCAAACTAACAAAATTCAGCCCCAAAGTGATCTTTTAATGACATTGATATGCTCCTCCACTAAGTGAATAACCAAGAAGTCTAAGCAATTTGTAAACAAATTCTACCGCTTTGGAAAACTTTACCATCCTGTAAAAAAAAAAAACCCTACATTTATTTATACACAGAATGAAGGAAGATGTGTGATTAAATGAGACAGAAAGCCATTTTATAAGAAAAGCCTTTGATAGCTTTGAAAAGGTAGGCATTGATTGGGGTAACACAATCCTGAGATCATTTTATAAAGAGGTTCACTTTAATATGCAGTTTTGGAGGTTTCGGTTCATGGCAGGTTGGTCCCAGACACTCACGTTAAGACCACAAAGAATCTGCTGATATTTGGCTCTGGCATACATTGCTGCATTTGTTGGCTATGAAAACGTAACATGCTACTCAGTACCACTTCTTTAAATAGAATAACTGTCTTTAAACATTGCATAAGTTTGTTTATTGGGCAGATTAATTCTTGGACAATATTCTGCTGGCCAAATCAGACGGTGAACACTATAGTTTGGATTTGTGACGGCTCTGAAGGCCTGCATGTTAAAGTATTAGTCCATAACTCGGTGCCCCAGGGAAATGGTGGGGCCTTGTGAAGGTGCTCCAGTCACTGTGTGTGCCATCCAGGGAACAGTGGGCCCCTCCAGCCCTACCTCTCCCTCTTTTTCCCATCCTGGTCTTAACATGAGTGTCTGGGGCCACAGATGGAAACCTCTAAAACTGCATATTAAAGGGAACCTCTTTATAAAATGATCTCAGGATTGTGTTACCCCAATCAATGCCTACCTTTTCAAAGCTATCAAAGGCTTTTCTTATAAGATGGTTTTCTGTCTTATTTAATCACACATCTTCCTTCATTGGTAAGAATATATCAGTTTCTTTACACACAAAAAAATCATAATTTCACATTCATTATTTCTTTTCTTCTTTTTTTTTTTTTTTTTTTTTTTTTTTTTAAGGAAGGGTCTACAGGGTCTTCAGGGTCTTATAACTAGATCTGCAGTGATCCACTTCTTTACAGCCTCCCAAGAGCTGAGATTATAGGCACCTGCCACCATACCCACTCTCCGGCTGTCTCAGCATGCCCTGGGGGGTGGAGCTGGTATGGCAGGCTGGGGATCAAACCCCAGCCCCTGAGCATGCTTGCAGGCACTTTAATCCACTGAGCTACTTGGCCTGCCCAAAGAGCAAGGAGCATCCCTGGGTGAGCCTGAACCACAAATTGTTTCATTTTAATTATTATGTCAATTTATAAGATATACCTTTTCGCCCTCTTCCACTTACACACAACTAATTCAAAGCAGAAAGAAATAATTAATTTGCCAAAAATCATACAGCAAGGCAGTGTTTAGAAGCAAGGTTGCTCTAATACCATAATCTATATGCAGAATGCCCAAACCACCAATTCTTTATTCCTGAAAATTCACTTGCACTTCATAGTACTGTATACCTTTGGCAATGCCACTCTTCTAATTATTTTTAAATCAGCTTATACATCTATGCAGGCAAAGTGCAGCTGCTATTACAGTTTGTGGAAAGTGCCCACCAGCCCTGTAATTTGCCAAAACTATTCAGAGTTCTTGGAAGTTAAAATTATTTTCTCCCCTTGTTCTTAGTCCCCTTTAGTTTCTACCTGGATTAACATAGGTGTCCTTTCTTCCAGTAAACACAACTCCAGTAATTCTCTTGTTCCTGTGACTAAGCCAGAACAAATAATTTCTGTGACTCTAGCTTATTGTTCCTTCCAACTATGCCGGAGGAGATAGCTTGACACTTTGGCGGATGTAAGAAATCCCCTTCAAGAGACTGATTAGAAATATAGCGTCTTCCAGAAAGACAAACATAACCATTAATTTCACTTTTGCCTCTACCTTTTGAAATTTACCAATGCATATCTCTAAGCAAAGACTTCCTGGCACTTAAAAAACAACCTTTTAAAAAACATCTCTTTGAAATCCACCATAGATTTAGGTGGGCTACTAAGAAGAAAAACATCTGATTTTAGCATAAAATATAGTATCCAAGTCAAAAACCTAAATTAACATAGCACCGTGATAGCAGCTCTCCCACAGAGAAAAAAGACTTTCTTATATCTTGAGGGGAAATGATATTTTTAACATGAAAACATTTTATCAGAACTACATATTTCCTAAACATTTGTATAAAATGTTAATACTGGCAAATGAAAACTATCAAAACTATAGTTTTTCAAAGTAAGTGACTTCCATACTGGCCTTTGTACCCACCCAATTCTGTTTTTATGGATTGAGCGAGTTTTCCCAGAAATCCAGCCTAAGAAGTCAACTAGTAAACTGCAAAAAGCTGAGGATAGCACGATTGTC
This sequence comes from Ctenomys sociabilis, assembly GCA_004027165.1. Taxonomy (NCBI): domain Eukaryota; kingdom Metazoa; phylum Chordata; class Mammalia; order Rodentia; family Ctenomyidae; genus Ctenomys; species Ctenomys sociabilis. The sequence goes on from PVKA01025081.1 coordinate 19,996, forward strand.
ACTAGAAGAATAAAGGTAAGGTTCACACTGATATGAGAAAAACAGGAAGTAATTTGCTGGTCATTAAATCTCCAGTAAAAAAGGTTATCAGCTGTGGACAATAAGTCACCTTGTGAGTTGCCAGTAATCTGCAGACTAGGAACAGAGAGAGAAAGAGAAACAACTGTCTCTCCTCAGTCCCTTTAGGAAGATGGAGTGGACTCTGCCTCGTGGACATAAAGACAGGAAGTTGAATTTGTGGAGCTTGGGGACTGCTGTAAGATGAGAAGATGAGGTGAAGGACAAGAGAGCCTATAATCGGCTCTATATGGCAGCAAATCCATGAACAACTGAACCTAGATACAAACCACGGACAGCATGTCTGACCCACTAAAAGTGAACCTGAACCAGAGACATAATAATGATATCAAGGAATGAAGGAAGCAGGCTATTTCCTTTGCTCCTTATGGGACATAACAGTACTCCAAAAAGGCTTTTGTGGAAGGCAATTATACTTACTGAATGTTTAGAGGCTGATAACTGAAAGACAGGTTATCTGGAAGCAAAGCCACAGCTCAGAGCCCAGGTAAGTACAACAAGTAGGCTAAGGCAAGGCCTCAGCCCCAAGTCCCTTGATGGGCACTGCTGACAGACGCAGGCCACCGATCGGGAAGTGGCCGTAGCATCTTGTCCTCCTCACCCTCCCTCAAGAGGTAGGTTCAAGCATATCACATCTATTGTCACCATATTTGGCTACAAAGCTTTTTTTCTTCTTCTTTTTTTTTTTTTTTTTAAGACAGGGTCTCGCTCTGCAGTTTAGGCTGGCCTTGAGCTCACTTTGTGGGGCTACAGGCATTATCTTTCTCCATTGGGTTAAACTAGATAAGAGGAGCAGGAAGTCTGAAAGCACATGAGAGAAAAACAGTAAGCAGGAGGAAAATCCAACCAGCATTGTGCTTTCCAGTTAAAATGAAGCCACTACAGACTTTTCTGAGACATATGACAAATGAATCAAGAAAAGCAAAATACCAATGTAATACTCTCGTCTTAAATGACTCCCTCCCAACCCTAGAATCCAGGGTATCCTGCTGTTCTTTGAGCCAGTCATTTGGGAAATTAATGAAAATAAATAGAAAAATAAAGCATGTTGAAAAGATCTAAGGTATAGCCTCTCCCCGGAGTCTTATCCGTTCTGTCTTCACAGTAGGGCATGCAGGGAGTGTGCTTCTCTGAAAACATCTGGCCTCTCCAGCCTGAACAAAGATTCAAACTTCCCTAAAGCCCCCAGAATTAATCTAATAAAGGCTTCTGAAAGGCATAAGGTTTTATTGTGTGAATGTACTGTTAAATCCAATATTCAAGAATTTCATAAATTTGTTTGATTATTGGTTTCTTGAAAGCAACCATGGTGGGAATCTTTGTACAATGGAAATCAACAAATACCACAGGTCAGGCCTTCTTATTCCCCCTTTCTTTTTTGTTTGTTTAGATCCAGCATGATAGTGGATATAATTTTTTGTTAAATCTTTCAGAATTATAAGCATTTTATGTTGTAATTTTAAGAGGTGCCTCTTTAGCCAGGTGTCATGCCCCTATAATCCCAGCACTAGGGAGGCTGAAGCAGGAGGATCACTGTGAATTCAAGGCCAGTCTGAATTGTATAATGAGACCCTATCTCAAACAAACAAACAAACAAAAAAAAAAAACCAGAAACAAAATACATAGCCCTTTGATAAGACTCTTCCTAGATAACCTATTCTTGGGGGTGAATGCAGTAGGCTTAAACTATATCATATTAAATTTTAACATTTGACAGTGTATAATTTAATCTAAGGGTTAATGTAACCTGTGTAAGACAAGCATGTATCATTCAGTGCTCCACCCAAAATGGGATTTCCCATGAGAGCATGTCATGAGCTGTACACACCTTTCTGAGTATTCCTAGATGATTGTTGTGTCTCCTTGTTACCTTCAGAACTTATGAACAGCTGCAGATCAGTTTAATCAGTTTTTCTGTTCAGGATAGGACATCTGATCTCAATTCAGACATTAGTAGCTTCATGTCTGCTCTTGTTACCAGGTCTATATTCTATTAACACTCAGGAAGTGAAAGCCTGCCCTTCCCCCTGTAGCTAAGAATTAAACACGGAAGCCAGTGGAGTCCAACTCAAGCAGGAAGTGAATATGACACTGTCTTTCCTGTAGCCAGCTCTTCCAGAATCCTCCAGGGGCTTGTGTGTAGAAATTTCATTCCCACTGTGAGATGATAAGAGGGTGGAAACTGAATCACACTTTGGTGGAGCCTTTGAGGGGTGATTAAAATTCAAATCATTAAGGTGGAGACTTCTGATTGAAAACAGTTGGCTTTTTAAGGTGACAAAGACAGATCAGAGGGCAAGGACACACAGAGTACGCACATGCATGCTCCACGTTCCTTGGCATATGAAGTTATGTGCCGCCCCAGGACTCTACCTGTGAGGCTGTCACCAGATAGCTCTTCCCCTTTGGATTTGTAGAATCATGAGCCAAAACTAACCACTTTTCACTAAAACCTAGCTAGTGGTTTTGTATAAGTGACAGCCGAAAAAAAAAAAAAAAAGAGGGATAAACAAGAACCCTACAACCTACAACCACACAAAACATAGGTTTGTGTGCATGCATGTGTGTGCAGAAATGGACGTGCATGGGCCTGAATTACTGAGCTAGTTGCATCGCCATTACTATTTATTAGTAAGGAGAAAAGTTAGTTTAGGTTGCATGTTCCTAAAACTCAACATCACTCAAAAGGCAGGATCAAGGGTTTGATCCTAATGTTACCATTTATCTCTTTTACTGCCACCTATTCTTTGGACTTGACTTAGCTTTTTCTGGATTCCCCAAAATGATTGTAATGCATTTCTGCACCTATTCATTTTTTCAACAAATATAATTGACTGCTTACACTGTGGTAGCTTCTGCAGGAAAAAGAATACGTAAATTTAAAAGGACGTGACAAATGTATGAAGTTAACCGAATTTTCCTGAATGTATTAGTGAAAAGAGTTAATCCACTATATTCCCTGTTTACGCTCTTCATTTTTTTTTTTTTTTATGATTTGAGGCCAATAAACTACCTTTAAAGGTAAAAATATTATCCCAAAATTATTTCTATACTTTCATTCTTCCACTCAAAGATATAGAGTCCCAGAAACACATACTCCGAGCCTTAAAAAAATAAAAGCAAAAACAACTCTAAACAAGTGCAAACATGAAGGAAAATAAGAGTGACCATCCAAAATGTTAATATGGTACCTCTTCAAATCCTAAAGTTCAGGCCAACAAGTCTCATGTAGCTGGTACAGGACCAAAGTGTGAGAAAATGTACACTGGTTTTTTTGTTTTTTGTTTTTTTCATCAGTCCCTTGTTGTGAAGAAAGAAATCTTAGTATATTGACAAACCTGCTCCAGTTTTATAAGTTTACATCAATATTTCTTTTTTTCTTGAAGTGAAACTGACCATTCCATTCTCAGTTAGTCTATGCAGAAACAGGAGTACCAGGATTTAGCCACTTTTCTCAATGGCAATTTCACCAGTAGAAAGTAGAGAGGCTTAGAAAGTTCCTGAGCCTTGGCATTTTGATGGATTACTCATTGCTTTCTCTTCAAACCTTTTAATACAACTGCCTTCCAAATACAAAGCACACTGATTCTTATTATTCTTTACCACTTTCCCATCATGCAAGTGTGCTCGTAAACTCTAAAAGGGACAAAGGAAGGACAGTGGCCCACAGGACTCATCAACCTTTGTGATAGAAACAGACAGATCCCGGATGCACAGACACAAAGACCCAGGGCACAGGGTGAGGCCAGGATCTTCCCACCATGCTTTGGTTGTGTGTGAGGTTGATTCGCAGTCAATGAAGAAGCACAGAACAACACATAAAGAAGCTGCTTTGCCATGTTTTATCTTCAGCTGAAAGATAACTTTCCAACCATGTTACAATCAGAATTGATTTTCTAGAAGTAGTGCTTTACTATAATGCTATTGCTATTTTAAAATCTCACCTACAGACACATAGGAGTAATTGCCTTTTTTTTTTCAATTAAACTTAATCTGAATAATATGTCTTCTTAGGGCCAGCAGATAGCTCAGGGGACTAAAGCACCTGCTTAGGCAGAACGCAGCAGCCTGGGTTGATCCCTGGCCAGCTGTGCCAGCCCCACTCCTGGAGTGCCCTGAGACAGCGATTGAGACTGGGTGTGGTGGGTCACACCTGTAATCCCAGGGCTTGGGAGGCTAAAGACAGGAGGATCACTATGAGTCAGATGCACACAGTGAGACCTTATACTAAATACATAAAATAAATAATATGTCCTCTTGACAACTTTTGAAAAGAAAAATGAATATGATGGAAAGACATGCATTTGTCCAAGTTACACTCCCCTGTCAACATCGCTGCTGTCCTTTTGATGCAAATAAAAATACTTCTCAGGGGACAGGGAGATGGCTCAGTGGTACAAGCGCTTTCCTGGCAAGTGCAAAGGCCTGAGTTCAATCCCTAGTTCTGCAAAAATTAAAGAAAGAAAAAAGAAAGAAAGAAAAGAAAAGACTTCTTAATTAAAGTACCATAAAACGTAGGGTTGGGGGACTGGGAGTATCGCTGAGGACAGAGCATTTGCCTACCCGCATACGAGACTCTGGAGTAACTCCCAGCATCATAAGGAAAGAAAGTGTCAAACCTCAGAAGAAACATTAGTCTCTGAAACAAAAAAAATCTGTTCCCTTGTTCTCATTTACCAGTTGCTATCTATTGCTAACTTCCCTTTCCCTAGTTAAAGATCAATTAAGCAAAGCACACAAACGATATGCACTTAATAAGTTCAGGCACCTAAATTGGTTTAATGACAATGGAGTGCCCATCTTTGACAGGTCTAGACAAAAAAAGGGGTATACAAAGGAAGAATCATGATGTGTGTATATAAACAGTACAGTTAGGATAAATATGCCGTGCTTCTGGATAATTCTATGAGAAGCAAGATTTGCACTAATAGTGGTTGGACAAGATATTATGTCGGCTTCTAGTACTATGGACAACCGCTAGGAAAATAACAAGGTAGAAAGTATTAATTATTGAATCTGTGTTATAATTCAGGTATAAAAAAAATAAGGTAAGTAAACAGCTACACTCTCTTAATTTACTGATAAGAGACATCTGCTATAATAATGTCTGTAAGTATAATATTATGTATGCACCTTGTATGATACCAAAACATTATGAAAAGAGTTTGCAATATATTAATTTATCAAATCTGTCCTGTTAATGTGTCTTGAAACTGCCTCATTGCTATTTGTACTTCAATAAAATAAAAATTAATTAATTAATTAATTAAAAAGAAATGAAACATGATGCCTGCTCACTCTCGCAAAGCTCCCGTCTAAGAAGCCAGCTAAACTTCTTCAGGTTGCATTTATACAAAAAAGGTAATTACAAAAACTGTAATTATCTCAGGTTCTGTTTTTTACTTTGTGCCATATATCTCAGAGATTTCATGAATGCTGAGCAGCTGCTGCTGCTCAAAGCCCTGAGTCCCCACCCACCCGCCCCAATTCTTAGTAAATGTAAGGCAAGAAATAGGAAAACAGAAGGTAAAACTCCACTGAGTTTAGAGATCCTTTAAATGTGCAAAAAGAGATTTCTTTAAGAGGAACTTTTGATGGAGGAGAAGGAACTGGAGGCCACAGGGTGGGACATAATGAAAGGGACTTTTATAGCCAGAGGGTGGGAGATGGAGGGGAGAAGAATACAAATCAGGAACAGAAACAGACATCTGAACCTGCAGCAATGGGGCGAGGGAGGTAGCTCAGTAGAATAAGCACTTGCCTGAACCTGCAGCAAAGAGGACAGGAAAGAAAAAGAGAAACAGAGTTCGTTGGAGAGTCTGGAACATTAGAAAATAACATGTTTAGCTGAAGTCATAAGGGACAGGAAGAACAATGGCAGTTGTTATATAACACCGTGTGAGGCCTCTGGCTTGGGCGGGACTCTTGAGCTAAGCCCCAGAGATGGAAGCAAAACGAAAGCATGCACCGCCAAGCTCCAAAGCAAGTTGTTTACTTGACCTCCCAAGAAATCAGAAGAGAGAAGAGTATTAGCCAAATCCACAGACAAGCCAGCTTGAGCTGAGAGGATAAGGCTGCTTTACTCTTTTCAAGGAAAGTAACTGATCTGCTTTGTTTTCACTTTCTATTTTCCTTATCGCTTCTCTGTCTATACGTCGTCTGTCTGGTTCATCAGGACACTCATTCTGTGTTGCGATGATTAAAACTGCAGGACCACGATGTGTAAATACAGACTCACAGACGACAGCCAAGTGAGATCCTTCAACAAATTGTGTTTTGATTTTATTTTTTGACACAGCAGATATTCTTTTGTATTAGACGTGGTCGAAGTGCTTCACGTTCATGACAAATAGTTAACAGGTCTCAGACCTGGGAGTTGTTGTAATGGTTCTTATTTACCCTGGTCCCCTGATTATTATGACGACTGAGATCAATAATGATTCTGTGAAAAGATGGTTTGTATCAGTTTGCATTAAAAGCAAAATGTTAGGAATAAGATTTGAGGCACTGACATCTAAAAGTGTAAAGGACATTTTCAGCAAAACAGCAGGGTGTTTATTGGTTTTGACTGCAGAACTTGGTGACAAGCATCCTAAAATAATGACAAAGTATATACTCTTAAAGGTAGAAGAGATTTTACTTTTTATTTTATTTTATTTTTCAGACAGGATCTCGCTATGCAGTTCAGGGCTGGCCTCGAACTCACTATGTAGCCCAGGCTCGCCTCAAACTCAGAGTGAGCTTCCTGTCTCTGCCTCCTGAGTGCTGAGATTATAGGCAGGTGCCACCACACCAGGCCTTAGAAAAGACTTTTAGTCCAGGGTTGGCACAAGGGTAGTTTCTTGGCACAGTCAGCCTGGAACTATGCTAGGAAATCCTGAGACTGAGTTGTCTCTGCGTCCTTCAGTCTCCCGGTTGTGAAGAGGTCAGTGAGAGGCTGGACCAAGGAACAATAGCCCAGCTGAAGAGCTTTCCCAAGGCCAGGATGCATATGGTCCTCGTTAGCTGGCTTTTTATCTAAATATCCAAAACACAAACACTTGCAGCTTCAAATTATTCCCTCTTTATTTTGATTTTTGGCCACCCACTCCATCTTGCTACACAAAGCCATGACCGTTGGGGCATAAGAACAGAAGGCATGTGAACTGAGACCAGTAAGGGCTTTGTCTTTTTGAGACAGGGTCTCACTATGCAATTCAGGCTGGCCTTAAGCTCACTTTCTAGTTCAGGCTGGTCTCAAATGCAACAATCCTCTTGCCTCAGCCTCCCGAGTGCTGGGATTACAGGCATGCGCCACCACGCCCAGCTCCAGTAAGGGCTTCGGTGTTCCAACAAACATAGAATGTTTGCCAACTCCGTCAGTAGGTGTCTGCTCTTCTACTTCCCACTAATCACAATCAAAATGGGAATTGCTTTATCACTGACAAGAGAGAGGTAATTTCATGAGATTAAATGCTGAATTCAGAAGGAAAACCAGATAGATAGAGTGTTGCTATCACCAAAGTTTCTGCTCTTCTGCTTTCTTCCTTTGGAAGATCATCTTGGATTCACCCCCACAGTGGAAGTGAGGACACAGACCCAGGAATGCAGTCATGCATCTATAGAAAGACAGACATTTTCAAAGCCTTTGGACCTAAACTTTGGAAAGGCTAGGATCAGAATGTTCTCTGGAGGTGGATACAGAGAATCCTGTCTTTACAGAAGGGTAACCACCAAGTCTCTGTGTGGAACTTCCAGAGCTGGACTGTTGGTCAAGTTCTCCAGTGATTTAGGCAGACAGAGCCCTGGGCTAATTAAAATGATAATAAGAAGGCATCTCCTGTGTGTCCCTAAGCAGCAAGGACCCAGCTTGTGTTTCCAGAATTAGCACTTCTTTGAGTTTGCTTTACTGGAGTCTAATCTGTACCCTCAAGAGAAGAGAAAAGAATCATTTATTTCAGTAATTTCAGTGAGTAGCTACCAATGCCATAAAAATCCTAGAACTTGATAACTGAAAGCAATACTACAAAAGTTTGTCTTCTCCATTTATAAGATGAACATGTTGAGTTAAAACATTTCTAAATACAGTTGTGAAAGTCTATGTTTACACACAGCATGTGTGTGTGTGTGTGTGTGTGTGTGTGTGTGTGTGTCTGTGTCTGTGTGTGTTGCATACACATGATAGGAGCCCTACAGAATCAAGATGCACATCTTTTTAAACAAATATTCCAAAATATATGCATGACCCACTTCTTGAAGGAGATAGATAGTCTTAGTAGGCTGTGGACATGAAAGCTGTTATAATCTCACAACACTCAGTAGTAAACTGAATTGGTGGATCATTTTGTCAAGCTGCAGATAAAATCTCAGGCAAGTCTCATAGCTTTTCAAGATCCCAGAACATTTTGTTATTTGAAAGGATCAGAACAGTTTGGGGCTGGGGGTGTAGCTCAGTAGAACTCTTGCCTTGTGAGCAAGAAGAGGCCCTTGCTTTGTCCCCAGCAAGGGGAAAAGAATTCCAAACAGTTTCATACCAAGACCCCAACATTATTGCCATTGACACTTGTAGCTTGGGTCTGTTTCACAGTTGGAAGCTGTATCCAGAGTCTGCCACTGGCTGCTTCTGTCTCCTGTTGTCGGCCTCCTAGGATTCTAGCTCCTGAGCAATTGTTTCAGAGATCTCAGGGTCACTGAGAGAAGGAGGGTGCAACCTAGCTGCTGCCTTCCCCAGTGAGGCTTCTTACAGATCACCCACTGGTTCCCTTGCTGGAACAAGTTGTCACCTCCAGCCAGCAGCTCACTTCTCAGGCCAGCCTGAGATTCTGGCTGTGCCCCTTTCCATGAGGCCCTTTCTGTACTCCAGGGAGTTTTGCTAGATAAGACGCAGCTCAGCATGGCACTGGAGTCTACATGGACCACAGCAAACGTGCCCTTATACAGTTGCTCCCAAGACACCTCCTTTACTCATGAGTGTGTCTTTCTTTGAAACCCTTTCTTGTGACTTAAGGTTGGGTACAGCACCTTCCTTCACCACATTTTCATGGAGAACAAAGGAAAGAGGGCACCTGTTTCTAGGGCACTCTCTCCACCTTCTCAGTCTCACAGCCAGCTCATATAAAGCCTAGGAAAGAGAATGAGCTCATTCTGCCAAAATCTCTAGTGCCACTAGCATCTTGATGTAGGAAGAAGGATGTTTGAAACCTACTCTTGACCATATTCAAGAACTGCTCAGTATTGGAGGCTTGGAGATCTCCACAGCATCGTTTGTTTTCAGTTATTGCTGGTGTTTCACATAGAACAACCCTCGTTCATGCTTTACTTAAGAAACATGAGAATATTTTTATTTAATTCCAATTCAAATATTTACAGGGAAAAAATATATAATCTAATGCAAGTCTACCTGATTCCACCAAACCAGATTTTTTAGTTTAAAAAGTAAATGAGATCTGCCAAAATAAATAAAATAATTTTACTCAGGAAGTTAATTCTGTTTATTCAGCTTTTAGTTCATGTTTTGCACAGATTCTGACTGTAGCATGCTGACCTTATTGACACCTTTTCTCTTAAGTTTGAGTGGGAGTTTAAGGAAGTGCTGAATGGCACAATTTCTCTGTGGAGCTGGAAAGGAAATAACTTAATCCAGGGACCCCTGCTAATCCTGTTATGTCTCTGCCAACTGTCCTATGACAAGTGGGGGTAAAGTCACCCTGTGCAGCAATTATAAAGAAACATTAGCTGGGGAGATGGCTCAATGGAGTAAAGCGCTTCTCTGGCAAGTGCAAGGGCCTGAGTTCAATCCCCCGTTCTGCAAAAAAAATAAAAATTAAAAATATAAAGAAACATTATTTATAGCCTTTACCAAGTAAGATCAAAATATCAGGCCTACACATATGTTTTCTCCAGGAAACCATGGAAAATTCTACTAATTCACAAATAATGACTTCACTGTGTTCCCAGTGACCTCCTTTTATCCAGTACATATTAACAATCACATGCCTAAATATGATCTGAAAGTACTCATTTAGTATTCATTTAATAATGACGGGGGGGGGCAGGAAGGTAGTTCAGCTGCATGAGTGCCTGCCTGGCAAGCTCAAGGTCCTGAGTTTGATTCCTGGTACCACAAAAAGAAATGATGATGATGATGATGATGGTGGGAAATCAGTCCTGAAGCTCAACAAGCTTAAAAACAATTCTTAACCAAGTATGTTGTTAAATGGTGTTATGGAGGCATTAACGCTTCCAGGGATCTAACGAATGACCAGATACATATGTTTGACATGTATGAAGGATAACCAGGAAATTCATCATCCTGAGACCGGCATTGCGTAAGGACCACACTTTAGTCATTTGTCCTTCAGAGAGGGTGGGTACCAGTCCCAAGCACAGTGATCTCACTTTTAATCACCAAAGAAATAAAAGGGGAAAAATGAAAGTGGTTTTATTTAAATACCATTTCAATGAAAGAAATAAGGAAGTGGTTTAACTTGTTTATCTCCCTTGGAAAATAACATGACCCATAGTAAGTTCTCAATGAATACTATTTTTGATAAAAGGAACATGAGAAAAAAATTCTTAATGCTCTCAGGACAGGCCACGTCCCTGAAGCACTTCTACCTGTAGCATGGAATTACAATCACAAAGCTTTGTTCATAGCTATTTGTGCCTGCCCTGTACAGGACATTGAAAATGGCATAGGCCACCCTCTCTCCCCAGTCCTTAAACAGTAAAGGAAGCAAGTTAAGTAGAACAGCATCAACAACAGAGCTAGTAAGACTCGCTGAGGGTGCTATATCGACTCCAGGAACACCTAAGAGCCAGGAGAAGCTTTAGGAAAGATTCATATGTTCAACCTGGAATGTAGGACATGAATGTGACTTAGTCAGGAAAAGGAGTAAAGAGAAACTTCAAAAACTATATAGACAGAAGGGCTGGCCAGTTACTCAGTGGATTAAAGCATCTGTTTAGACAGGCTCAGGAACTGAAGTTTGATCCCTGGGCCTGCTGTGCTGGCCCCTCCCCCAGGGCATGCTGAGACAGCAATTGAGACTGGGCACGGTGGCACACACCTGTGATGCCAGCGCTTGGGAGGCTGAAAATAGAGGTATCACCTCAAGTCTTATCTGTGTAATGAGACCCTGTAGACCCTGAACTAAATATATAAAAATAAAATAAGCTGAAATGAAATGGGTGCTCCAAATACTGCAAATACTTCCATAAGGCTGAAAAAAGTCAGGGTGACAGTGGCAGAAGAAAAGAAAAAGAGAAACAATGAAGAACACAAAATAAAGGTCCTTGAAAACCAAGCAGAGAAATTCAGTTTGTCCTGAACTCACCCTCCAATTAAGAGTCTGTGGAAATGAGGAGTGGGAGACACGGTCAGATGAAAATGCCCTCTCCCCTTTTTTTGCAACAAGGTCTCCCTATGTAATTCAAGCTGGCCTTCAACTCACTATGTAGCCTAGGCTAGCCTCAAACTCATGAAGATCCTCCTGCCTCAGCCTCCTGAATTCTGGGATTACAAGTGTGTACCACTATGCCTGCCCAGATATTTAAGAGCATATTTGAAGAATGAAAACAAAGAAGTCAGAAATAGAGTCACAAAGACCAGTTAGGAGGTTTAGTATTACTTAGATGAGAGTTACTTGAAATAACTCAGAAGGAAGTGGACCTGGAGATACTAGAAAGGTAAAACTTGTCAGACTTTTTATGAAGGGATATTTCTTTTCTGGAAACTGCACCCAGGACTTTCATGCTGACCTACATCCCCAGTTGTTTTGTTTTGTTTTTTGAGACAGGGTCTCACTTTATAAGGTGCCCATCAGGTGGGCTTGAACTCACAATGCCCCTTTTGCCTTCCAAAGTGCTAGGGTTACAGGCATGAGCTACTACGAATGCTGAATGAGTGGACCTGGTGACTAACAGAAAGGGATTATGAAGAATGGTGTCCGAATCCTGATTTCAGCAACCAGAGAGACTGTGGTGCCCTGCACTGAGAAAGGGACTCCTCCAGGGGGGCAGTGGGCTCAATTAAGGATGTGCCCATCCTGAAGCACTAACAGGATTTCTATGTGGAAAAGATAAGTAAACTGTAGAATTTTCTATGGAGTCCACATTAAACATATTAATAGAAAAGGATACCACAAAGGAGTCTCAGAAGTTGGGAAGAAAAGATAGAAGTCACCAAATCCCAGGAAGACAGTTTTAAGACCATGGTCACCACGCTATTTAAAGCCCAAATCAGAGATAAGGTGGGTGGGGGAGGTTACTAAAATTAATAATCAAAGGGCCAGGAGATGAGTCAGTAGAATAAGCATTTGACTGGCAAACACAAGGGCCTGAGTTCAATCCTCAGTTACACCAAAAAAAAAAAAAAAAAATTAGTAAACAATTTGTTAGTGATTTTGCAGGACTGGTGCCAGAAGAATGTTGGGACAGAAGCTTCTGCACCACTGAGGAGAGGGCAAGGAAGTGGTGAGGGTCAGGTAGGTACATCTTTTTGAATAAGCTTGACTCTAACCAAAACAAGTACAAGTAAGACAAGGCAGGGAGTAGAAAGGGATGAGAAGCAATGGAAGGCACCTGGGCTTGTTTAAGCTCTGGCAGGCAAGGAATCAGTATCAGATGAACCAAAAGGAGAGAGAATCTAAAATGAAACAAGGCTTTAGAGAAAGACCTGGGGCCTTGGGATTGGGCCTCACGATGAGAGATCTCTTCCAATGTGATGGAGAGGAGGGGAAGGATAAGTAACTCCACAGGCAAGTTTGTGGCAAGAGTCTGAGGAAGTTCCTGTCTGGTGGTTTTCCTTTTCTCTTATAAAGTCAAAGAACAGTTCTCCAACAGAAAATCAGTTTAGAGATGAGCAGAGGCTCAGTGGTAGAGCTTTTCCTTACATGCACAAGGCTCCTGGGTTTAGACCCCAACACCTTTGAAACAAAAACAAAAAGATCAACTTCTTTTAAAAGTATATAGCCAGCTAAAAGTTCACAACTTTTTTTTATTATAGTTTCATTTTGAGCAAATTCAAAACCTGTCATAAAAGGGTTTCTGTTTCTCTTTCAACAGGTAGGTCTTAAATCCTGGCCACCCACTATGGTCCCAAGAGAGGCCGTGGCCAAGGTCCAGGGAGCAGCACAGGACCACAGCACACGTGTGTAAACTCTGGATGCCACTCAGGATCCTGAGTCTGATGGCTGTGGGCTCAGGGAGCCTCCATTCACAGGCACGTTGGGGAAGACGTGAAAGATGGGCTTCCGAAGCCCAGAAGACCTGCTGACCCTGGCAGAGGAGTATTAAAGAAATAGATGTCAATCTAAAAGTAGAAATGTAAAAAAAAAAAAAAA
>PVKA01025082.1:0-33383 GCA_004027165.1 Ctenomys sociabilis
TTTTTTTTTTTTTTTTTTAGTGTTGTACAATTCTATTTGTATTTCTTCTTTTCACTTCTTACACCAGGAAGACTATATGATATTTACACATATGCGTTTGGTTCATATCACTTATGAGTATATGTTCAAGTGGCATCCACTTCAATATAAATGCTTCCAGCTTATCATTCTTAATAGCTGAGTAATACTAACATCAGACTACATACTTCAAAGTGGACTTGAGTTAAGGCTGTATGATGAAGGGCTTTGTAAAGCACTCAGGACAATAGATCTTATCCCAGGTAAATCAATAAAAGACAAGGAATGACCTGATATGTAAATTTATGCTCAAGCAAAAGAAAAAAAAAAAAAACTAAGCAGGAGAGATAGCTCAGTGGCATAAGCACCTGTGCAGCAATGCAAGGTCCTGAGTTTCATCCCTGGTACCAAATAAAAAAGAAAAAGACAAAAATATGATATAATTTGGGAGTGGTCTAGGTTACATACAAGCCTCAACAGTAGATAAGACAAATCAACATTACTCTTGAGTTTTTTTTTTTAATTATCAATAACATCTAGTAAAAAAAAATGACATTTAATAAACATATTTTAAATAATTTGGGCATCTCCCTAAAATATCTTTGAATTCTACTAACTTTGTTACGTTTGATAAAATATGTATGTGTAAGCATGTGTGCCTATGTATATACATGAAATTGGCATGATAGAACTGCGTGACACTGCCTAACCTCTACAATGGGGAGGTTTGCAGTTAAGCGGAACACCAAGCCTCAGTAACTTGACATCTTTTTTATTTCTTTATTATTTTGAAGAGAGTACAAATTAGAATTAAAACAGAACAAAGGTAAAAGTCATACAAAATTTCACTTAACAAAGTAATATGAATTTCACAGTACTTGTTGTAATACACAGTGTTGTCTTCCAACCAGTTATTCATGCTACCAGATATAGGCATGTAAAATTGGAAGAAGAAAGAACAAGAGAAATTCATAAGAAGATAAGAAAAGAAAAGGTACAAACAATTTGAAAAAGAAGACAAAATAACTTAAAGCATTAACTGCTCCTTTCCGTAGACCACAGACACACACAGTACAGCTGTCCAAACCATTCTGCTTACATACATAGATGAATCTCTTTCCTCCACTCCCTCTCCTGTCCTTCTTAACTCAGTAGCTCTTAAATATTAAACAAATTCATTCCCTTTTATCATCATCTGTTGTGTCCTTCAGATTTCATTTTTCTCCTTCAGATTCTCACACTAAGAATATAATATGACATTTAGTTCACTTAACAGTATGTTCTCTAGTTGCACCCATTTATCAACAGAAGACTGAAATTTATCCTGTTTTATAGCTGAATAATAATCCATTGTGTAAAAATATCACATATTCTTTATCTTTTCTTCAGTTGATGGGCATCTGGGTTGTTTCCTGGATTTAGCTATGATCAATTGTACTGATGTGAACATGGGTACACATATGTCACTATGGTATGAGGTTTTTCAGTCCTTCTGGGAAAATACCCAGGAAGGGCATAGCTTGCTTGGATGCGATCTCCAATTCTAGTTTTTTAAGGAATCCCCACACTGATTTCCATAGTAGTTGTAGCAGTCTGCACTCCTACCAATACTTACAGTAGGTTTCCTTTTTCTCCACAGCCTCTCCAGCATTTGTTATTGGCTAACTTCTTGATGTTAGCCAATCTTTCAGGGGTGAGATGGAATTTCACTGTTGTTTTAATTTGTGTTTCTCAAAGGACCAATGATGTTGAACAGTTTTTCGTAATTTGCTTGCCATTTATATTTCTTCCTCTGAGAAATATATATTTATCTCAGATGCTCATTTTTGGATTGATCTTTGAATATTGGGGACCTGATTATTCATATGTTGTAGAAAAAAGGCCTTGGCCTGAGGAACAGTTGGCTACAATTTTTCCCCAGTTTGTTTGTACTATGTTGGAGATTTACTATGAAGTGCAGAAACTTCAAAAATATGAAATCTCGGTTGTTGAGTTTTTGAAATATTTCCCATGCAGTTTATTTTTGTTCATGAACTCTTTACCTACCCCTATGTCTTTAAGATTTCTAAAGTGACTGGGGAGATGGAAAATAAAGGGGCTTCTGAGTTTGGGGAGATGACTCAGTAGAATGAGCACTTCTCTGGCAAGCACAAGGGCCTGAGTTCAATCCTCTGTTCTGAAAAAAAAAAAAAAAAAAGATTTCTACCTATACTTTCTTCCAAAATATTTATTGTTTCTGTTTTAATATTTAAGCTTTTAATCAAGGTCCAGCAAGGTAGTGGTCTAAAACATGTACGGAAACATAACTCAGTGGCTGGAGTTCAATCCATTATGTGTCATGCCAGTCCTGCCCCCTGGGCACACTGAGACAGTGATTGAGACTGGGCATGGTTGCATGTGCCATAATCCCAGTGCTTGGGAGGCTGAAAGCAGAAGAATCACTACAAGTCCAATCTATATAGTGAAACCCTGCAGACCCTGTAGACAACAATATCCTTTTTTATTTTCATACAAAAATAAAATAAAAACAAAATGAACCTTTGCTCAATTTTGACTGTACCTTTGCACATGGTGACAAGCATCAGTCTAGATTTAGCCTTCATCCTGTGGAAAACCAGTTTTTCCAACACCACTTATTAAAGAGGCTACCCTTCTTCCAATGTAATTGCTATTAAAATACCATTAGTACACTTCACAGAACAAGAGAAAACTTTCCTCAAATTCATTTTAAACCTTAAGAGATCCAGAATATCAAAAGCAATCCTGGGAAACAAAGGAAATGCAGGAGTTGTCACAGTCATTGGTCTGAAATTACACTATAACGCTACTGTGATATAATCAACATGGTACCATTATCCTGGCATAGAGACAGACCTCAGGATTAGTGGAACAGATTAGAAGATGCACACACAACTGCAAACACACTCAGCAACTTTAAGGAATGAAACTTCACATTTGACATCTCAGGAATAACCACTTTATTTATAGCCAACACTCTTTTCCTTTCTTTTTTTCATTTATGTATTTAGTACAAGGTCTCATTATGCAGCTCAGACTCGTAGTGATCCCCCTGTTTTTCAGCCTCCCGGAGACAGTGCTGAGATTATGGGCATCCATCACCATGCCTGGACTCTTGCTGGCTCAGTGCACTGTGGGGGGCAGGGCCAGTGTGGCCTGTGGGACCCAGGATTGAATCCTGATCCCTGCAGTTGCCAAGTCAACTGGTACTAAGTCCACTGAGCTATCTCACCAGCCTCTGTAAGCAGCACTCTTGATCCTTGGCTGTCACCATATATCCTGCAGCAGCTTGGTTCTTGAATTAGACAATTTCATCTTTTAACTAGAAATTTTTGTCATGCCATAGTTATCTTGGCATGTTTCCTTAACATGAAGTTTATATTACAAATCTAAATTTCCTAATTTTATCAGCCATAATATACAAACCTGAAAGAAACAATAGAAGAGAATAATAAGACTCTTTAATTTCTGTCCATACTTTGGTTCAACCACTAATGAATGGCAAGTAAGAAAAAATGTCTGGTATGAAAATAGGGCAAAGAGATACTGACATACACAAAAATGAACTTTAGAGAAAAAGTTAGCTTTACATTACACTGATTACTATGACAGAACTGATATAAAAATGATACATTTAATCAAGTTAAATGTGATGTTAATTTATTTAAATTACATAATTTTATTTAATTGATACAATCAATAATGTAATACTTTTATATAATTAAAATGCATGGCTTTAAAATATGTAACATACTTTTGTATCACTAGTCTTTTAGTGAAGTCGTTCTTTACAGGCATGTTAAAAGTGCTTTAGCAGTACAAATTCAGTATTGATCTCTGTATTTTGGGGAATTTGAACAGGCTACTAAGGATGACATAATCATCTACTGTTGTGGTCTCTTGCCTGCATTTATTAATCATATTTAAACTCAAAATTTTAAATCATGTCTGGATTCTAATATAAGTTTTACCCGGTGGCAAGCCTTATCTGGATTCAACTGCATTTTATTGAGTCTTTATTTTATTAAGTACTATATTAGCCACATGTATCAATAAATCCCACACACATTATAAGATAAACATTCCTTTCTCAATGTTTTAAGACAAATAAGTTTAAATTATCTAATATTTAATAACTAGCTGTGAACAGAACAGTGACAGCAAATCTATGTGACTCCTGTATTCACTACCATTCATGCTGTTATAAATTATATACTTTGTTAAATTGTCAAATTGCATGTGTTTAAAATGTTTTCATATATTTTTGCTTTGTAATAGTAAATACCATTGTTCATTTTCTTTGGTACAATATTATTATCAAATTTGAAATTAAAAAATGAGAATAATTTATTCAACTCATAAATATGCAAACTAAAGAAAGTATGTGCTTTTCTAGGAACAATGTTGTATGAAAACTAAAGAAAATGTTAAAACAGCCACATAAAATAAGGACTTTACAGAAGAAATTAGAAAATTGGATAAATGAGAAACCTACCAAAAGTATTGATAAAGAAAAAACTAAGTCTAACTTATTTCAAAACTTAAATCAACTAGTACTGCTCATTCTAAGATATTTCTCAGAACTAAGAAATACATATTGTAAAACCTTTTATCAAAGCAATACAGATTTGATATCAAGATCTGTTAGAGGCATATTGACTAAACTTTGATCTCATATTTGAGTGTGAGATACAAAGGAAATACAAAGGGAAAATAAATTCTATGAACATCCAGCATCTATCATTGTTTTGGAAAGAAAAATATGCTTAAAATGGTATAATTGGAATGGAAGGATGGTTCAGTATTAGGACTCAATATAATTCATCATGCCAATCAATAAATACAAAAGTATTTCTCATGATCATGTGTTTGTCAATATATAGTTGGACTACAAGACCTTAAAGTAGCACTAGACTGTATGCCGTGTGAATACTGGTCAAAATTGTAAGGAGTGTAAATTCAAACACTCTGAATAAGTAGCTGATTTTGAAGAATTTCAAACTACAAGAGAACAGAGAGAAATAAAAAGTGTACGTGGGAGGACGAGGATAGAAGACAATGGTGCAAAGTTTGCCTGGCAAGCCCAAGGTCCTCAGTTTGATTCCTGATACAAAAACAAACAATAAACAAAGGCAAAAAAAATTTAAATGCATATGGAATACTTCTGACTTTTGTCTGCAAAAGGTTAATATTCATTGCAGCTTTTGTCTATTTTTGTTTGGTCTTCATCAAAATAGTTTATTAAAATGCCTTAACATACAACATTGACACATTCTAGAAGAAGAATGAGTATAAAATGTTCTAGGATCCAGAATAAAAATGCTATGCATAATGAGTATCAGATTTATTTGATGAATAAGTAAAAGTTAATATAAATGAATTAATGAGTTAGTATGAATCCTCAGAAAATGTTGGTGGTCATATATTAAATATTTGTTGGTTATATCTTTATATATTTTGCCTGTTAATAATTTGAGGGAAACACCATTCACACCCCTCTTGCATAGGAAGAAGGACTGTAAGTGTGTGTTGGTCTCTTTTGCTCCCTTAATTAAAGGATGAATGAAAGATGCATTCATGATCCCATCTAAATCTAATGAAGTTTCCTGTTTAATTAACTGGAAAGGGACAATGGCTTCCTAGTCCCATTTAAAGCTTGAAGAGGAAATATGTATGTATAGCCCCGAAAGCTACAATGTGGTTCTCATTTTTTCGATTTGATAACTTAGGTAGTAGAGAAAAGTGATTTTTTGAAGATAATGCTAATAAATGAGAATATAAAAGCCATGGAAGATAGAGAAAGATCAAAAACACAGAAGAGGCTTCCCACAGGATACTGAGCTCTATTACCAATGACGCCAAACTAAAATGCAGATTCTCTCTTGGATTAGAAGCTGTCTCAAAAGCCTTACATTTAATTTTCCATTATGTGTTATCTTAGGAATGCGTGTTCAAAAGAGCAATTCATGTGTTTTGAACTTTCTTTAAATTACATTCTCTTTGATGGCCATCTATTAAATAAAAGGGTTTAAATATTTGCGGAGATATTCTGAAATGGTCTAAATGGTGGGAAATGTTTATGATAAATTAGAGTTCGATACCCTAATTTAAAAAAAAAAAACATTTGAAATGCAGGCTTAAATAAAAAATAAAAGTAGTCACAAATATTAGTTTCTCTTATATGTTGAAAATTTCAGAAAGCCAGAAATTTCTGGTTTTCTATAGAGATATAGATAAAAAGAAAGCAGTATTCATTCTTACTATGATGAGGAGTTTCAGTGTTGTCTTCATTTGCATTTCTTGAAAGACCAGAGATGCTGAGCATTTCTTTTTGCATTTATCCTTCACCAGTGCCTTATTCTATCATTCCATTTGCCCATTTCTTACTGAGTCTTTTATTTTGGGGTATATAATTTGTTTTAGTTCTTTTTTATTTCTTAGATACTATACATCTAAACAATACCTGCTCAGATTTTCCTATTGTATAAATTACCTTTTTATCTTGTAGATTGTTTATTTCTGTGCAAAATTTAATTTAATATAATTCTATTTATTCATTCTTCTTTTTTATATCTTGAGTGAGTTCTATTTAAAAATCCTTACCTATGCCTATGTCTTTAAGAGTTGTTATCTTTTTTATCTCCCGACACGTTTAGTGTTTGTTTTAACATTTAGTTCTTTGATCCATTAACAAATGATGAGAGATGTGGATCTAGATTGAATTTTCTGCATGTACATAGCTAGTTTTTCCAGCACCATTGTTGTGGTTAGGGTTTTTTTTAAGGCAAACAATATAATCCAGGACACATTTTATAATATTAGTTCATAAGTAATTACCCAAGAATCATCTACAAGTGCAAGAAATCTATCCACACACTAAATACTAAGAATATAATGGAGTCCCTGAATCCAACCTCACAGATCTGTGCTAGAAGGACTCAGAGGTCAGTGGTGGAAGCTAGAATGACTATGCCAGTGACATAAAGGATCTGTGTCAGCAGCGTGAGGGATCTGAACAGGAGCTAGAAAACAATGTTCAAGGTAAGCACCAGAGCTCCCCCAAAGTACCACAGCATCCAAAGCAATAGTGAGGCTCCAAGCTCCTCCAGAAATGAGGAAAACTGAGATCCCATCAGGAAAGTCAATGCAACAAGATTCTCTCAAGGCTAAGCAGGGTACCATCTTCCCCTCCCTAACCAGGAACCAATGCTCAAGATGCAGAACAAAGCCTCTCCAGAGTTTATCAAGAAAGCCAGCACCAATGGAACAGCCCAAGAGTACTACCATCTTCCAACAGCTGCAACAGCTTCTCCAAAAGGCATCCCTAACTGCATTTTGACAGCCTCTCCTATTCTGCCTTTTGTGCTGCTGGCAATAGCTCTCAGGTGGGCCTCTCACACCCAGCACCGTGCTATTTTCAATTCAGCTGGATATAGTAAGTGGACCACCAGTTAGAAATCCACAACCATATATTAAAGGAGCTGTCTGTCCTCCAGTATATGTTTGACCTGTTTGTCAAGCTCATAGAGTTGACTTGCTTGAGGTTGTTTTTATTCTGTTCCATTGATTTTCATGGCTTTTTATGCCTGTACCATGCTATTTTTATGACTGTAGCTTTGCAAAATAACTTTAACTCTGGAATTCTGATCTCCCCACTCTGTGCTCTTGTTCCTCAGAATTGCTTTTGCTAATCTAGATCTCTTCTGGTTTTATGTGCAGTTTATAGTTGTTTTCTCCATGTTGATATTTAGATTGTGATTTGGGGATTGTATTAAATCTGTGTATCTGTTTTGCAAGTATAGCCATTTTGATTATACTGCTTCTGCCTATAGTGGGAATAGGGGATGTGTTTCACTTTTTTGATGTCTTCTTTCTGCCACAATAAAAAAATCAAATAATAACAAATATCACCAAGGGCATAAAGAAAAAAGAACGTTGTTGAATATCATAGAACATTGTTTGTGGAAATGTAATATAGTACATTCACTTTAGAAATCAGTATGTAGATACCTCAAAAAAAATGAGAATTTATTTGACTCAGATATTTCCCTTCTGGGTAACTTCCTAAAGAGTTAAAGGTGTCATGGTACAGTGAGTCATGCCTATCCAACTTTATATCAGCACAATTTGTGAAAGCGAAATTCTGGACAGTCTCTCTACCAATCAATAGATGAGTGGATTAAGCAGATTTGGCATTTGTACACAATGGAGTACTGCTCCAATATAGAGAAAGATAGACTTGAATCATTTGCAGGCAAATGGACGCACCTTAAAACTGTAATGTTAAATTAAATAAGATGCATACGCTTAATAATTGTATAGTTTATTTTCTACATGAAACTCAAAATCTAAATACAGAACAAAGTAAAAGATGGGAAGTAAGGACACAGATGTTTTGCAAATAGGAAGAAACAACACATGGATGAGAAAAGGAATGAAGATGTGTTGTGTTCATGTGCCACATCTCCTGAAGGAATGCAGACAGTCTTGCAAGCATGTGCTAACGAAAACCAAAAATCACATAAAATTATAATGAGTCTTTGAAAATGTAGTGACCACAGAATATTAGAATAAGAAGAGTAGGACAGAGAGCCAAAGTGGGTGACCAGATACCAGGGTCTTTAAAACTCTTTTTTTTTTTTCAGAACTGGGGATTGAACTCAAGCCCTTACGCTTGCCAGGAAAGTGCTTTTTCCTGTTCAATATAGTTATTGAAATTTTTTAAATTTATTTATTTGTATTTTAATTTGAAGAGTGAAAAGTAGAAGCAAAAACAAATAGAAAAAAATGACATAAACAGGTAACATACAACAATACATATGTTACAGATTTTCAAAACAGGGATAACTAATTTTATATATATATTTTTTTTTAAATAAAACAATCCAATACATCAGCAGTTCACAATAGAAGTGGGTTATCACAGAAGTTGTTGACTTAAACCATTGACAGCTCAGTATATTAATATGACTTTATACACGTCCATTTTTATACTTTTCTGCTGGATAGTAAAGACTGAGTTAAAGTGAGACATATCTAACAAGATCAGGTTAGTCAGGTACCCTCAAGGTTTATTCTGTAACCCTGTACTGGATGTTGTAGATTCCTTGTCAGTGTCAGCCATGCGGATAAGTCACGGCCATTGCTTGACCAATTTGCTCTCTGTGGAAGCCTGAGAGAAAGTTTTCTCTCCATGACTCTCCTTAGGCACACTATACATCATTGATGAATTCCTCTTTGGCCCCATAATCTCCTTGATCAGAAAATTTGGGGCACACTTGAGTTACATGTTACAGTACAGTTTCTCCTATATCCTGAGTCTTCACTGACTTTGAAAAGCTAAGGCCAAAATGTTGGCTGACCTTTCAGCCTTTCTTTCTCTCTAATTTTTGATCTGCAAAATTAAGTTGTTAACCCTCCAGAAGAGAAGTTTATTATTACCCTGAAACATATGCAGTTCAGTTTACCCACACTATGAGTCTAAATATCAGACATCATAGGCATAACATGGAACAGGTATTTTCCATCGAGTATTGAGATACTAAACTCTAATTCTGTACAGAATATGAAGAAGAGAAAAAAATGAAAATAATAGGAATGAACACACATGTATTTACATAGATATTTAGAAATCCATCCGTATACAGCATGGTAGCATTGTAGCAGGGCTGTGACTTTTTTTGTGTGTCTTATTTTTCATTTATTACTCTTTTAAAAAGGGAAGTATAGTAATAGTTGGTATGTCATGACAAGAAGTATATATTTAGAAGACCAGAATGAAAGACTAGGGAAGCATTTTTTCTATTGAGCCATCTTCTGGCACCTTCTTTAAAACTCTTATTTCCTTTAAATCTGATTCTTTTATTCTTTTTGTATTTTAGAGAAAGGTCTACAGGGTGTTCAGGGTCTTAGTACTAGATAGGACTCATAGTGACTCTCCTGCTTACAGACTCCCAAGGGCTGAGATTACAGGCATGCCACCACACCCAGTCTCAGCTGTGGTCTCAGTGTGCCCCAGGGACGAGGCTGGCATGGCAGGCCTGGACACTCAATCCCCAGCCCCTGTGCCTGCATGTAGGCTCTTATCCACTGAGATATTTGGCTTGTCCTTGATTCATTTTAAGACATTTCATTCAACAGTGTCTGGGTAATGATGGAACCTCAGTCCCCTAGCAGTAGAGGATGATGCTAGGAATGGAGATGCAGCTCCACGACCTGTGGGGCCTTAAGGGGGAAGCTGTTCAGCTGAAAGCTTCACAAGCGTCTTGGGTAACTGCAATGAAGCTGAGATGGCTACATGGCCAAGGCAGCACTCAACCCTGCTCTCACCTTTGACTCCATACACTTAACCTAATAAGAGAACGGGCTCAAGGTCACTGTGTGTCTCCACTCAGTGGAGCACTCATTACATTTTTAGAGGTAGGTCACATGGAAAGGCCAGAGGACTATCATGACTGAGATTCAACACAGCAGCAGCAGCAGCAGCAGAGATGACGCTGAAGATGTGTCAGAGCAGCTGGCCCTGTGTGTACAAGGCAAGGGGGCTGTAAGTAGTGAGTGCACAAAGAAAGTTAAACAAGATATAAGCTTGGCTTTCATCTTAGCCATGGATGCCAAGGTGGACACCAGCAAGAGTGTCCAGTGACCATGATGGAAAGACCTCTTCTAGAGGCCACCACTACTCAAATTTGAGTTTTTCCCAGCTTTGTGATGGATTAAAAGGAAGTCTCATGAGTAAAATGAAGCATATAACTGTATATACAAAATAGCATAAATGTGCAGCTACTTCAGTTCAATGAAAAGAAAGTTTTGAACTGATAGTGTTTAGGCAAGATATCATGTCTACATCTTGTACTAGGAATAACTACTACAAGGACAATATACAATGTATTAATTATTGTAACTGTACTACTAACCTGTTTTGAAACTATCTCATTGCTATTTCTTTCTCAGTAAAATTACTAAAACATAAAAGAAGAAAGCAGCAAGAGTAGGGACTTTAAAAAAGAAAAATCTTAAAACAAATAAATGTGTATCCTTTAAATGACACAGTTAACATCCTGTATGTCTTAGCTCCTCCCATCACCATTAGCATTTGGTAGGAGAACACTCGATTAACATGGGCAAGGCCTTCAGTTTGATCCTTGGCACCAAAATTGCACCACTACCCACCATTAAAGACAACCCATGCCTCAGAAAACTATAAAGTTACTTTAGAGGAAGAACTTTTTTTTTTCTTCTATAAACTCAGTGAACATACACTAAACTCCTCCACATACAACAATAATAATGATTCCTAATTTCTCTTAAAACTATAGCTCTAGGTATTCTCAAGACTGACTGCTCACTGTGAATCTCCTCTCTACACTACGAGGGATGCTTTCACTGCGATAATTACTTGCAAAAAAAAAATAGTCAAACATACATTTGCATAAGGTAAAAAAAAATCACTGTATATTTAAATTGTGACTATGTTTATAGATGTCTGTTTTATTTTATAGGAGATTTTCACAAATATCTTTTGACTACCCTTTGTTTACGACCATTAGTAGTCAACCACATGAATTTAGTATAGACAACTCTTACCCATAAATAATTTGGTGGAAATTAAAATTCCTTTTGGATATCCTATTCCTTCATTTAATTATGATTTTTAATAAAGAAGTGGAGAATGCCTTCAAAGAAAAAAATAATATAAATATAGTATATTTAGGTCACTGGTTTACATTGAATTTAACTATTTAGCTACTAGCAATGAAAAAAATCCTCCCATTTCATGGTCATTTATTGCATATTTCTAGTGACTGAGGAAGCACAATGCAGAATCCAGAATTCAGTAACTTGTGCTAGCGTGTGAGTTGGACCTTTACCTCACATAAGAAAGGTAATGCGCCCTTCTTTAAGTGTCCCTCAAGCCCCAGCATAAAAGATGGATGTGAAGTCCAGGGCCAAATGTGAGTCAGTGTCAATGGAAAGAGAAAAAGGTGAGGCTGTGCACTTTCATTCTCCAGGTCACTGAGGTCTTGCCAAGTCAGTAAGGACCCACGTGCTGTCTGTGTTGCAGAGCTGGATCTGCACAGCAGGACTCTGCAGACTCTTCAGGTTGGGAAGAAGTGGGTCCCGCAATGTCCAATAATAGCTACTATAATTAAAACCTCTCCTATTCTTAAGTTGCTTGGAGTAGTTTGATGAATTGAGACGTCTCTAAATCAATTATCTATGCAAATTCCCCCTAAATTTTCCAATAGCCGTTGAAACGTTTTTATTAAATGTGCTTTGAGTGAATGCGGTGAGCCAAATCTAAGGTTTACCCCACCAGTGGCTCCCTTCCCCTGCAAAACTTAACACCTAAACAGAGAGCCCAGAGATAGTCTCTTTCAAAACTGATCTCATTATATCTTTGCCGTTAAGGAGGGATATGGCATGTGAGGTATTAAATTATGACATTGTAGGACTCTGGAATTTTTGATCAGACAAGATATTTTATTTTAATTCTCCATGGTTACATTTTCTTTTTCGGGACGAGGGATTGAACTCAGGTCCTTGCACTTGCCAGGGAAGTACTTATTCTCTCTGACCCCCATGGTTCATTTTTTAAGCTGATGTAGGATTTGGTGATATAGGCTATAATTAAACTCTAGTCAATGGACCTAACTTTGAGAAGCAATTAGATATTTTTGCTTCTGTACTGAGAAGATGCACTGGCTTTGTGAAATCTGTAAGATGCATCTCTCTGCCCCTACTTTTCTGTTAGTTCCTGCTCAGTACAAAGAGAAAGCACAGCATTCTCCAGGATTGTTATTCTATTATTGCTTGAAACATCTACTTCACATTCCACTAGAGAAAGTTAATGAGTACAAGAATGTAAAGTGGCACTTAAGCATCTATGTTGCCTTCACCTTTTGCGTTTCTCAGACTGTGCAACCTTCCTGCAATTCTATTCTTCTTACTTCATGCACAAAGCTGAAAATAGGCAGCTTGCAAAGTCCTAGCACATCTTATATTTAGTTAGGAACATAACAAACCATATTATGACATATCTTTTCAAATATTGTTCAAGTTCTTTTAAAAATAAGAAAAAAAACCTACACAGAATAGACGAGTACAAAATAATAAGGAAATGAACATTTATAAATATTGAGGTGCTGGCACAATTGGAGCAATTATTCATTTTTAGTAATATTTTTAAAAATATAACTACAAATGTTTGAAGTACTGTTGTGAGTACATTCTTTAGTGGAAGGGCATAATGCAAAGCATTGCATATTGGTTCATCAGTGGTTTGTATGTGATTGTCATACCCAGCAATAGATAAAGCTATGAAATAATTTTTGCATCATTATAGCCCTCCTTTCTGAGCCTTTTTTATTTTTTAATTTTATTTTATTTTATTATTTTTTTTTGGTGGAACCAGTGATTGAACTCAAGCCCTTGCACTTGCCAGGGAAGCACTTACTCCACTGAGCCATCTCTCTGGCCCCTGCCTTTTTTATTTTTGTAAGAGTCTACAGGTCTAAAAGGTCTCATTACATATATCAGACTCATAGTGATCCGCCTGTGGTCAGCCTCCCAAAAACCTGGAATTACAAGCATGAGTGGCTTCTCTCTCTCTCTCTCTCTCTCTCTCTCTCTCTCTCTCTCTCTCTCAAAGCACAATTATTTTTATATTAATTTTATTGAGAAAATACAATGAGAGTTTAAAAACAGGTTAGTAAGACAGTTGCAATCATTAATATAATGCATATTGCTGTATTTATAGTATTTATTCATAGTACAAGATGCGGACATGATATCTTCTCTAAATGCTATCAGTTCAAAACTTTCTCCTTGTTGAACTTAGAGAAAGTAGCTGTCTATCTATGCAATTTTGTATATACAGATATATATATATATATATATATATATATATATATATATATATATATTCACTACAAAATGGTCCTTCATTTATAGCCCTCTTTTTTGTTTTCTATTGTCAGAGATGGGTATTCCATTACCATTCATGTTTTAGGTGCATGAATTCAGCAAAATAATCCAATATAATTCAGTAGTCTCTAATAGTAGTGGGTTATCCACATGACTGGCAATGTCCGAAGTTATTGATTTGAGCTTTTCACAGCTCAGCATATTAATGTGGCTTTACATTTTATGCCCCATGTTTATACTTTTCTGCTGGATGGTTAAGACTACGATGAAGAAATACCTATATAACAAGAAATGTAACTTCTGTATCTTAGTAGGTCAGTCAAATCCCCTCAGGATTTACCCTAAAACCCTGTACCGCAGTTTGCAGATCCTTTGTCAGTATGAGCCATGTGGAGGAGTCACTCATTACTTGCTTGTGCCCACTCTCCTCATCTCAGCACACCCCGGGAGGATAAACTCTGGCCACTGCATCTGCCTAAGCAGGCGCAGTAATCCACTGAGCTGTTTGGCGGGCCCTTCTGAACCATTTCTTACAGTTTAAAAATTTTAGATAAACAGTGATGGCTTGCTATAATCTCAGTTGGCCTTATGAAAAATACATTGACACACAAACAGGAATCAGGCACACACACAATTTGACACATTCCATGGATGTTCATGGAGGAACCCTTGAGGCTCCAACCACTCTGGATTCCCCAAAGCGGCATTGTTTTTGGATCAGTCACAACCCCATAGAGACAAACATAGGAGTTGACATCATTCATGCTGGACCTCCTCAGGATCCTCTAATTTGCCACAGCTGAGCCCAGACCCATTCACTCTCAGGTTCCTGGCAAACTCAACCCTGATGGTTGACAGGTGTGGGAGCTACTGATTCAGGGGAATAACATTAACCCCAGTTCTGCCAGAAATCTCTTTCTCCTCAATAGAAATAATTTTCATCTTCCACCATGATCAACTGGTATGAATTCTTAATCTAGCCAGAAAGCATCCTAGTGCACAGGAGAGCAGATTATAACTAGCGATATTTATAGCTGGCAAGTTGAAGGTCTACAAGCTCTGGTTCAGGAGCCATGAAGAAAACACTGCAACATCTTCAGAAGGAAGATGTTTAGATGCCTGGCTCATTCTGAGAAGAGGAAGAAACCATTCCTCTGTTCCTATGCTTTCATGTTAGAGAAAAACAAGCCCTTATACATTTTTAAGAGGATCAAGCTATTCTGGAGTGGTACATTTTTTGACTGTTTTAATTATTTGATTTGTTTGTTTTTCTGCTTAGTGCACAGTTAGAGGCAAACTAAAGTGGCTTGTGCCCATAGTGGGCTATCATAAAAAGCTCGTATGACAGTGGGAAATTGCCTTTGTGATGAAGAGAAACATTAATAAAAGTTTCTCTCATGTTTACTCTTTTAAATTGTCCCTGGAGGAGTTGTTTAAACTACCCAACTGGCAGTGGTTGGCTAGTACACATGTTGTAAAACGTTCTACATCTATAGGTGGTAGTTGAATTTAAAAAGATCTACCTTTTTCTTTTTCTACCTGGTTTGGCACACCATGAAGTCACATTTAAACTTTTTTGACCCTCATGGTGGGGGGACACAAATACTTAAGTCTTTGTCCATAAAAAATAGTGTTTTCTATTTAAAAGAATGTCACATTTTGTGTCCCATGAGGCCCTCAAGGTATTAAATCATTCTGTATTTTAGTGCTTCCATAAGGAGAAATAGCCAGGGACCTTACTTTATTTTACTCTTTTTTAATTTATAAAAAAAAAGCAATCAAAGTAAAGATAGAGTACTTTAAAATGTGAGCTTCCTGATTCACCCTAAATTCAACGACACAGATGTGCTGCCCAAGAAAATGCACTACCTAACTTTTGTAGCTCACTTGAGAATCCTTTAGTTGAGTCAGAGACCAAGAAAGATTCATAGGGCTCAGATGTCTTGAGGGTCCTCAGCATGAAACCAGTGGAGAAGGAGGAGTTCCTGAGGATACTGTCTTAGGACCCCTCTCCCCCTCACTCATGGATGCTGTACTCAGTGCATCTGCAATCACAGGCAGTACAGGAAAAAGTCTTTTATAAAGACTCAGAAGTCCTCCCTGGAGGACCCTATTGGTAAGTGTATATAATGGGTACTCTGTCTTTATTTTCAATCTTTAATCTCAAACTTTTCTTTTGGTAAAAGGGCAGGAATTTATATAAATTTAGATTTTATGAAGGGTTAAAGACTTACATCAATGGTAGAAATATTTGATTTCTCACCACCAAATGAACATAATAAAAAATAATACAGAACTTCTGACCTACTTTTATAGATGAAGAACTTAACCATACAAAATTAAAATCTTATCTGCAAATGACTATAGGAATCAGACTATTTACCTGATCAAAGATCATGTCTCTTTATTATCTTTTTTATCATATGTGTTTTATGATTTTGTCATCTTTTCTCTTCTCTAGGAATAAATTAGAAAAAAATAAGATTTTATTTAAAAGTATGTAATGTAAAGAGTCTTAATATTTCTAATTTAATTCTTCATCTGATATGGAAGGAAATTAAGACCTATAGAAAAGGATCACCCCAAAACATAATTTTACTTTGCTACTATTTTAAATGATTAGAGTAATTACTCTTACATGAGTTTTGATTGTGCCGTTATGATCAGCCTCATAAATTCAAGATACAGAATATTTCAATTATCCAGAATGTTTTTATTTGATTCATTTGCCAGTAAACTTCTTATTTCTAACATAGCAAATACACTTAATTTTGTAGAATATTCTTTCAGGTCTTGAATTTGACATCAATGAAACCGTACAGCACAATGCTTTTATAATGGACTATAATGGTTTTTGTATTCAACAAACAGTTGGGTATCTTAGTATACTCTTTTTTTCACTTGAGTAATATTTCATTATATGGATATCCTACACTCTGTTCAACCCATTCATTTGTTGCTGGAATTTTTGATGCATTACATTTTTTTCTTTCCTAGTGGTAATAGAACTTCTATCAACATTTTTAGAGTAGTGCTTATCATACCTCTTAGGCAAACACTCAGGATTTCTTCTAGTTCATTTGTATGTTAAGAAAATGCCAAAATAATATCCAAAATTTTATTTGATTTTAGATGACTAAGCAGTATTCAAGTCTTCCTTCTGCTCTGCAACTTTGCCAACATATGTCACTTTCAGGATTTTTTATTTTAGCTACTTATTGGATTCATAGCAATAGCATACTGTGTTTTAACTTTTCATTCCCTTAAAAAGAAAAAGCACCGAACCACCTGTCTCGTACTTGCTAGTCACGTGTATGTTATCTGTGGTGAAATAGCTAATCAAATATTTTCTCCATTAAAGAAATAATCAAGCAAACCAGTTACTGGTTTTCTTCTTGCATACTAAGAACAATTTTTATATCTTATATATGTTTTTATAAAATAAATGCAAAGCAAATATATTCAACTATTCTATTGGATGTCTTCATTTACTTAATAATGACTTTCAAAAATGCAAATTATATTTGGTGAGTCAAATCTCTTGTACTATTTCGCATTCTACCTAATATTTACTCAAGTTAGGATTATAATTTTGTTTCATGTTTTTCTCCTTGAAATTTCAAACTTCTAAAACATATTGTGGTTGTTGTTCATTTCTATGTATAGCATGAGGTATTGATTACAGTTAACCTTTCTAGAGACAAATTGATTTATTAAAAAGATTGTCTTTTATCTACTAAATAAATAAGTACCTCTTTAAAAGGGATGTGTTGATTCTGTACATAGCTGTTTATTTCTGGACTCTTCTGTTACATAGACCTTCTTCTCTTACACCAGTATGGCATATCTTGTTTACTATGGCTTTTTAGTAAGTATTAAAATAAGTCAATGCAATTTTCTTTCTTAAAATGGTTTAGACTATGCTTAGTATCTTCATTTTCATGAAAATTTTGGTGTCAGCTTCTCAATGTAAAAAAAAATCCTCAGTGGGTTTTTCATGGAAGTATATGTCATCTATACACAAAGTTGTGTTTTAATGTCTTTTAATAATTTCAACATTTTAAATTATTCACTATACACATGTTCATTGTACCATGCTAATTTGTTTCTAAATGTTTAATATTTTAAATATTATTAAAATGTTTTTTAATTTAAAGCCTTTTTATTAATTATTTCTTGCTGTAAAAGAAATTGTGTGTGTGTGTGTGTGTGTGTGTGTGACTGAGGATCTAACACAGATCCTGTGCATAATAGATGAGCACTGTAGCACTGAACTGTAGCTACAGCCCCTACTTCATTTGTATGCATTGATTTTCTACGACTCTGTTGTACTTATGTATTCTTGTACTCTTGCTTTTTGCTATGGTAGTGATGACTTCTTAAAATGTTCTATATATGTAGTCATGTCCTAGCTTCACAAAGGAGTCCATTCTGCCCTTTACAAACTTTATTTACATGACTCTTTTTATTTCTTTCCAAACTGGCTAGTCTATAATATAATATTGGACAGACAGGGAGAAAATACACTTTATGCCTTTCTTCAAATCCTAGGATAACACATCTAGCTTTTCACTATTAAAATATACTCTTTAACAGAGGAATTTGATTGATGATGTAGTGTGTGCCTAAAGAGATTCACGTGAAGAGTCAACATTCTTTCAGGCTTTCACAGAAAGAAAATTGGTCAAGCAATGGCTGTGAATCATCCACATGGCTGACACTGACAAAGGTTCTAAAAAAATGCAATACAGGGTTTTGGGATAAGTCCTGAGAGGACTTGACTGACCTTGTCAAATATAAAAGTTACATTTCTTGTTGTATAGGTCTTGCTTTATCTTGGTCTTAACAATCCAGCAGAAAAGTGCAGAAACGAGGTATGAAAAGTGAAGCCATGTTAATATGCTGAGGTACAGAAGGCTCAAGTCAATAGATTCAGACATTGCCAATCCTGCAGATAAGCCACTACTATTGTGAATTACTGGACCACACTAGAATATTTTGCTGAATTCATGCACCTACAATATTTGGATGGAAATGGAATACTCATCTCTGACAAAACTAAATAAAAAAGGAGATATAAATGAAGGACAATTTTGCATCTGTATATACAAAATAGTTATGGTAAATCTATAGCTACTTTCTCTTAATTCAATAAGAGGAAAGATTTGTACTAATAGTGTTTGGACAGGATATCATGTCTATATCCTGTGTTATGAATGACTACTACAAAGACAACAATATGGAATGTATTAATTGTTGTAACTCTCCTACCAACCTGTTTTGAAGCTGTCTCATTGCAATTTTTCTCAATAAAATTAATAATAAATAAAATATGATCTTCACTATAAGTTTAGTACTCGCCTTTGTCAGTTTGTAAAGTTCTTGTTTAAGCCCAATATGCTACAAGTTTTTAACTTGGATGAGCACTGAGTTTTTTCCACATTGTTTTACATTGTATTAGTTGATCAAAATATTTTTTACCTTTATTATGTTCATGTGGCCAGTTACATTGATTTTCTTCAAATATTAAGTCAACTGTTCTTTCCTGGGATATATTGCACTTAGTCAACATAATCATGCTATTTTCAAATTCTATTTGTTAATACCATGTTAAAGAAATATTTTTTTCCTCTGTGTGTTGATGAGAAAACACAGTTTATAGCTTTCCTTCAATACTTTCATCTGGTTTGGATATCAGCACATACTTGTCTCACTGAACCAGTTAATTCTTGGAAGAATTGTATATAATCTATAATGAAGACAATGACTTTTCAAGTAATCTGAACTTTGTTGCTTACTTGTGTGTGGGGGGGGTTAATATCAATTCAGTGTTTGTGGATTTGTAACATTTAAATTTTTTTTTCTCCTAATACCATTTTTATTCATGTATTTTAATATGTTGTGCATTTAATCAAAGTTAGACAACTTTGTAGGATATATTTATTCATCATAGTCCCCTGCTATGCTTTCAAGATTTGTAAGACAGACTATCAGATTTATATTTTCATTCCCGATACTGGCTTTTGTGCAGCACTGTACATTTTTAATTAATCAATCAACTAATTAATTGCTTATTTACATTTCATGTATTTGGTTCAGGGTCTCAGGACACAGCTCGGATTCACAGTTTTCAGCCTCCCCTGCTCTGAGATTAGAGTCGTGCCCCACCACACCCAGACTCATATGCCAGCTCTATGTCCCCTGCGGACCTGGTCAGCTCTGCTTGTGTGACCGAGGGTCGAACCCTGGTCCCTGAGCTGCCAAAGCAGGAGCTTAGTCCACTGCACTATTGTGATGGCCCTATGCAGTCTACTTTGAGGAGAACTTCCTATTTTAAAATATATATTTTAGTGGTCACTTGGGCAGCACATAGACTAAAATATGTATTTCATTACAGCATATCAATCTTATAAATTGTTGAGTGCCATGGTCCTTTTAATACATGCCTATGATACACCTTAGTCACATCTGTTCTCCCTTGGACCTCTTTCCCCATCTGCTCCCCTCTTCTTTTTCCCCTACTTCTTCTGCAGTCTAGCAATTCACCCTTCTACTTTGCTGTTATCTGCATTTTAGTTTTGTTTATTTTAGATTTCACACAATAAGGGAATCTGTGACAGTTTTTCTGTGTCTAGCTTATTTTGAGTAACATGATCATTATTCACTGACCCTCAAGGAAAGAAGTTTGCTTATATTTTCTCCTTGTTTTGGTCCATGGTTGGCTGGATTTAAGCCACAAGCAACACACCTCCAGGGCATACTAGAGGAAGAACATTTTACTGGGGAAGCTGAGAAGCAGAAAAGTGGAGGAGTGAGAATAAAAATACACTCTTCTGGGACACATCAGGTGGAGCAGTCTCTTCTGTCTGAGCCCTGCACCCTAACAGTACAGTCGGCTATGAACTTATCAATGGCTTAATCATTGATGAATACAGTGCACGTGGGAGCCAGTCAGCTTTCAGACTCCCGATCTCTGAACATGTGAGGCTTTTGATGGACATTTTAGATACACCCATGCAATGATACTGATGAGGTTTTCTTACAACCGTATTTTCTCTTCACTTATTTTTCTACTGGCTTCTATTTGATTAATTTCTGTCTGGATCTTCAATACTTTTCTTAACTCACTCTCATACTTAGTGTCTACATAATGTCTTTTTCTATGATATAGATATGGATATATCTGTTTTTTCAGATATATATCATATATTTACATATTTCTATATATAATATATATGAGATATATATGTGTATATATATATATATATATATATATATATATAATTTCTTCTCTTTTTCAGTGAATTTCTTCAATAAGAACAGTTTATTTTACTTTTTGTTTTACCTTGTGACAGTGTCTTACCTTGTTGCCTAAGCTTGGATTGCACTCTCAATCTCAACTCCTCAGTGTTTGTAGTAGGCTACAGGACTCTAACACCACACAGGGCCAGGCATTTCTCATTTACAAAGCCTGAAAATCACTACCTTTTGTTTGGAGTATTTGGGCCTTTTATACTTATTGTAATTTATCATATATATATATATATATATATATATATATATATATATATATATATATATATATGATGTTGCAGAAATAGGTACAAGACAGATACTTTGAGTCTGTATCCTTTTTTTCATTTTCTTCCTTTAAATTCAATATTTCCATGATTCCACCTTAGCTGTAAAGGTGTTTTATGAATTAGATATGTTTTGATATATATCTGGGTTTAAAAATCTTTGTGAGTTTTTTCCCAACCATTACTGTACAAGCCTATATATATAAAATTTACAATATGTTATTTCTGTTTTCCTGTCCATCATTATAAAACTGCTCTTACCAAATTCTTGTGCCTCCAGTTACAAATCTATGGTCATTATAGAACTCCCTCACCCTTTATATTTTATTAGGAATGCCAATTTTATTATGCCTACTTTCCAATGTATGGAGAGCATTTTCATAATTTTTTTTCAATATCTTAGATGTTTTAAATGGCAATACACAACAATCGTAAAATAACTATTAATTCATGATCATAAACAATTATTTTTGTGGTACCAGGGACCAAACTCTTCACCTTGAACTTGCAAGGCGGGCACTTATGCCCCTGAGCCATTTCCCCGGCCCACAGTCAATCTTAATAAGATATATTCTTAAGATATAAAATTGTTTATAAATAAAACTAAAATGACCTTTTGTCATTAATGTCTACTCTGAGCAAGTATTTCAGTTATGTTTTAAAAATGTTTAAACAGGTATGGTGGTTTATAATTCCAGTACTTGGGAGGCTGAGACAAGAGGATTACTGTGAGTTTGAGAGTAGCTTGGGATTACATAGTGAGTTCAAGGCTAGTCTTGGCTATGAAGTGAGACCCTGTCTCAAAAATAAAATGAAATAATACAAACATTTATGCTGATGTTTGCTAAACTTATTTCAGCAATCATACTTGGAGAATTTAAAAACATATTTATGTTGAAAATATATGGTCATCAAAGAAAAAAAATACTATTAGTCAAGAGACAGTATAGCAATATTTGATACGACATGACAAGCAGTATGTATTTAGAAGACCAGAATGATAGGCATTCTAAGCATGACCTTAGTACTATACATTGCTATCTTCAGTGCAGTACCATGAATTACCACTACGAAGACAATGTGCAATGTATTAATTATTAAAACTGTCATACTAATCGGATTTGAAACTGTCTCATTGCTATGTGCTTCTCAATAAAATTAATTTAAAAAAGAAAAGAAAAAATGAAATATATGGATGAAGAACAAATAAAATTTATGTCTCATATAATCAATATTTTGTCGTAGAAGTCTAATGTAGTGGAATTGTATATTTGTGGGCAATTCACATTAAAATTTTTTAAAGTCAGAGATGCAGACTGCAACATAGAAATGAAATCTCCCATTTTCTGAATTCTGACTTATTTAAAGTCATCATTTGTTTCATCCAAATAACACATAGCCACAGTCTCTCCTCTATCTTTTATTCCATTACTATTGCTACTTTTCTGGCTACTGACACTTTCATTGAAAGGATTGGAGCCATTTTTTATAGCTATGACACTTAAATTTCAAAACTGAATTCTCAGCAAATTAAATAAATTCTCAGCTTCTCCATATAGAACACAAACTTTTATATGAATCATGTTTCATCTTCTTAAAGTATTTTGATGTTCTGCTAAAATATATGTTTCTAAATGTAGAACACTTTTGCTTACCTGCCTACCTTTACCTGAGGTATTTTCTCTTGGTAGCCTGTCTACTGAATCCCACCTATTTTTTGCTCAGTTTTTCTCTCCTTACTCACTAGCCTAACTCTCCTCAATGCTTTAAAATGCAACTAAGCATCATTTTTCCTTGGCTTTAAGCTGGGTTAAGTGTATCACTTTGTTCCTATATCAGCTAGCACATACATCCCTGGCACAGTGGTAAATATCACCCTATGATCTAGTTCCTTTTTTCCTTTCTTTCCATAATGAGTTATTTGGGCATAGCTATGTATGTGTCTCATTACTTACTCACTAGGGTATAGTAGACCATGAAGCATTAACAATTCAGTATGAATTAATTGAATAAAATAGTTAAAGCCATTATTCACATAATCATCAAATTTGCACTCCTGATTTCACTGATAGTTCAGAATGGATTGATAGACTCTGTGATAACTTTCTGACACACATCCTCTTATAACTTCATCTGGTTCTTATCTATTACAAATGAGACAAATTGCAACGCTTTTCCCTTTAAATGAAACATCAAAACATTTTATCAAAAAACAAAAACATGACTAGTAATATACATATATATATAGCATATATATATATTATATATGTGTACTATTAAGTCAATGGCTACATGAATAGTTTCAAAATCTATAAAAGCTCTTATTTCTTTTACCAGTTACAAAGTAGGGCTACACTTGCTTCTGAAATCAGTTCAAGGAGTTATATTCAATTTATTCTTTACACAATTTGAGAATTGAACCTTAATCATCTTTGTGATCATCTCATTATCTCTATACATCAGTTTGACAGTTACATAAAAAGCAAAATGTAGCACTTAGATATAAAATTCAATTTGAAGTGAATATGATCTATTTAGTCATTTAGCTGTATACTCTAAATTTGGGTTCAAAGATATTTCATATGATAATAAAGAATTTTTTATTTCATTTTCTTTTTAGTATGTTTGGAGAATGTAACTTATGTTAGATGGAAATAAGTTTTGGGTAAATGATAACTCTTCATAATTCATATGAAAGTAAATGTAAAATCATAAATTAACTTAATAATAATGGTTACATAATATAGGTGATGAAGTTTAACATGACCAGAAACAGTTGGATTTTTGGCATGACTTATCAGCTCAGCATCACCACTAAAGATAAAGTTTTAGTTTTTCTTTCTTTCTTTTTGGTTGTTTTTGTCTTGTACCAGGAATCAAATTCGGGACCTCATGCTTGCCAGGCAGGTGTTGTACTGCTGAGCTATGTCTGTGGCTGTGAATTCTGTAGTACTAGTATAATTCCAACATAAAATTCCTTCATGGTGTCAAAATTCTTGTACTATATCTTTCAGGGTTGGCTACAATTTGGTGTCTATAATTTAAAAGTTCTCTTTGTTGTGATTCTAATAGTATAAATATTTTGATATCTGAATTAACTGTCCCCTTTATGTTCTATTTGCATCATTGCATAATTGTATAAACTGTCTGAT
This sequence comes from Ctenomys sociabilis, assembly GCA_004027165.1. Classification (NCBI taxonomy): domain Eukaryota; kingdom Metazoa; phylum Chordata; class Mammalia; order Rodentia; family Ctenomyidae; genus Ctenomys; species Ctenomys sociabilis. Next base: position 24,695 of record PVKA01025082.1, read on the forward strand.
TTCTTCTTTAATTCCATCTGTGACCTATTGATTATTCAGGAGAGTATCACCTAATTTCCATATGTTTACACAGTTTTTGTGGTTTCTTTCGTCATGAATTTCCAACTTCCTTGCATTATGATCTAATAACATAGATGGGATAATTTTCATTCCTTTGCATTTCCTTAAGCATTTTCTATGCACTAGTATATAGTTTATTTCTGAGAAAGTCCCACGTTCAGCTGAGAGAATGTGTATTCTGTTGTTGTGGGACAGAACACTCTGCAGATAGATGCTAAGCCTACTTGTCCAAAAGTTTGGTGTAGGGCAGCTATTTCTGTTGATTATCTGTCTAGTGATCTGTTAATTTGTGAGAGTGGAGGTGGAATTGAGATTCCCCTACTGCATTGTATTAGCGTTTATTTGATTTTTTCATAATCATTAATGTTTATTTATATATAATTGGATGCACTAATATTTGTTGAATGTATATTACTATTGTTATCTCTTTCTCTTGTATTATACTAAGCTTCTTTGTCTATTCTGCTCAATCTTGGCTTGAAATCTATTATATCTACAAGTAGAATAGCTACCCTTGCTTTTCTCAGTTTCTGTCACATGGAATACTGTTTTCCATTGTTTGACTTTCACTATATGAATTAATTTTCGGAGTTTGATGTATTTCTTGTATGTAGAATATTATTGAACCTTGTTTCTTGATCCATTCTGCCATTCTACTTCTTTTGATTGGTGAATTGAAACCACTTACGTTAAGGGTTGTAAGTGGCATGAAGTAACTGAGTCTTGTGATATTATTTTCTTCCTGATGGTTCCCTATATTTCCCCTGTGCTTAATTTCTTTCCTGATGGATTCATTCTATTGGGATTCATGGGATTGTAGTCTTTACTGTGTTTTTCTAGAATTTTCTTCCAAAATTTATGGAGCTCTGGATTGGTGGTCATAAATTTCTTCAGATTTTCTTTACCATGAAAGTATCTTATTTCCCCATCAAGATACTTTTGCATGGTACCTCAACCTGGAGTGGACATTGTTTTCTTTTAGGGTTTGAAAGACTTTACTTTTAGCTCTTCTGGACGTAAGGTTTTGTGTGGAGAAGTCAGTTGTTATTCAAATGGCCTTTCCTTTCTAGGTGATTTGCTTCTTACTCCATGTTCACTTTAGAAAATTCTCTGTTGAGACACAAATATTACATCTTGATTGGTATAGATTTTAATATTTTTGAATCAAATGGTATGAAGTTACCTCATCACATTTAGGTTTACCAGAAACCATCCTTGTAGCTTGGAGTAAGGTAATTGACCATAACCCTGAACAATGTTGCATTTAAACAGAAAGAAAAGTGAATCTTGGAGACATAATATAAATATATATATTTATAAGGATAACTGAAAATGATAAATTGTGACATTTTAAAATAAACATAAAATCCCTTTAAACTAGGGTTGCCAAGTTTGCTGCATAAAAACACTACTTGGCACTTGGTAAATTTAACTTTCATACATACAAAATGCAAACTTCAGTACAAGATATCTTGTATAACTGTAGTTGAATTCTTATGTAAGCTGCAATGCTTGATGTATTTACTCATAATATTTGAAAATGAAGGCAACAAGATGACTAAAGATTAGCCTAGGATGGAGAGAACCTCTCATGTATATTCCAGCCAGTAACTCATGCATAAGTTGAAGAGCTGTGGAAAATGTCAGGGAAGAAAGTCAGCTCAACACTGCTGGTTTCAATGAGGAGGATCTTCCTTAAATATTACAAGTATTTCTGCCTCCTTAGTGACTGATAAATTAGGAACAGTTTGCTCAGCTCTGTCCTGTTTCCCTTTTGGGAGGAACCTGCCTTTCATGTATCAAAACAAAAGCTCTGCTGCAGCTAGCCCTGGCTGCTTGGATGCATGGCTAAAGCTGTTGAACCCATATGACAAAGGCAAGATGCTGATTTGGCTCTGAACTCTTAAAAATATTTTAAATTTAGCTTTATTAATAACAAAAGTGATATACCAGAGTCACTCCTTTTTGGGATTTTTCTTTTTTAATGCTTGATTTCTAGAACTTAAAGAGGAAAAGATACTGCTTATAAGTCTCTTTTCAAAAACCTACCCCAAATCATGCTTCTTAATTCATATACGATGTTGTTAAGAAGCTACCAATGCAGCGTACCTGCTTCTATGAATCTTATGACTTTTGGAATGTTTATTGATACAGGCTTCTTGAAATAAATATTCTTCATAAGACAACTCAACATATGAAATCACTATGATAATAAGTATATGATGAGCAAACATAAAATTGATACTGTTTTATATGGATATATATATATTATTTATATTCATATAGACTTTAAGGAAACAAAAAATATAACTGAAACAGTAAATGAAAGGGGAAGTAGGTGCATAGAGCAACTGTCAACAAGCAGTGACTTGTTGGAAAATAGCAGTTACATTTTACGTCTAAGGTACGTGACATACAGACAGATAGTGATGTTAAGCTTAACTGACTCTGTTACAGGATACTGATACCATTAAGCTTCTCTTCTGGATGCTTAACAACTACAGTTTGCACAACAAAAATTAGAGAGCTAAGTGGGCTGAAAAGATAGCCAATATTTTGGCCCTTGCCCTGTAAGGTCAGTGAGGACTCAGGATGTATGAGAACCTCTGCTGTAGCATCCTATAACTAAGTGGTGTGCTAAATTTTCTGATCAAGGAGATAATGGGGCCACAGAGGAAAGTGACCGATGATATAGAGTATGCTAAGGATACTCACCTAAAGAGAAAAAATTCTCTGAGGCTTTCACAGAAAGCAAGTTGGTCAAACAATGCTGTGACTCTTCTAGATGGCTGACACTGACAAAAGGTGCACAAGGCACTGTACATGGTTCCAGGGTGAATCCAGAGGGGATTTGACTGACCTTATCAGATACCAAAAGTTACATATTTAGTTATATAGGTAAACGTGGTCTTAACCATACAGCAAAAAAGCATTAAAATGAGGGATAAAAAGTAAAGTTATAGCATGCATTCCAAGCATAGCCCTAGAGTTACACATTTGTTTCTTCAATGCCTGTCATTCTGGTCTTCGAAATATCTACTGCTACTAATGTCATATAAATTCTTCTATACTATCTGTCAAGTAAATATTTGTTTTTTTAAAAAAGGGTAATGAAAACAATAGACAAGAAAAAGAAATGTCATAGGACTGTCCTGCTACAATGTTTTATTTGGTTAGATTTCTAAATTTATGTGTAAATATACATAATTGTTTATTCCTATTTTTAAAATATTCTTTATTTTTTGTTTTCTTCATCACATTCTGTAGGGATTTAAAGTTTAACATATCATATTTGAAGGAAAATACCTGTTCCATGTTATGTCTAAGATGTTTGATATTCAGAAAGATAGTATGGTTAAGTGTAACTGCCTAGGTTATACGGTAATAATATCATTAAACTTCTCTTCTGGAAAGTTAACATCTTAAGTTTGCAAATCAAAAATTAGTGAAAAAAAGGGTTGCAAGGACAGCCAACATTTTGGCCCTAGCCATTCAAGGTCATTGAGGACTCAGGACATAAGTGAACCTGTACTGTAGCATCCTGTAACTCAGTGCTGTCCCAAACTTTCTAATGAAGGAGAACATGGGGCCACAGAAGAAAGTGATCAATGATGTAGTGTGTGCCCAATTTCTCTCACATTTAGAGAAAACATTCTCTAAGGCTTTCACAGACACTAAATGGGTCAAGCAACGGGCATGACTCATCCACACGGCTGACATTGACAAAAGATCTACAAACTGTGGTACAGGGTTTCAGGGTGAATCCAGAGGGGATTTGACTGACCTTGTCAGATACACAAGTTACATTCCTTGTTATATGGTTCTTGCTTTTTCTAGGTCTTAACTATCCAGAAGAAAAGTATAAAAATGAGGTTTAAAAAGTAAAGCCATATTAATATGCTGAGCTGTAAAAGGCTCAAGTTAACAACATCTGACATTGCCAGTCCTACAGATAACCCACTATTATTATGGACTACTGGACTATGTTGGAGTATTTTGCTGAATTCATGCACCTACAATATTTAAATGGCAGTGGAATCCCCATCTCTGAAAAAAAGTAAACAAAGAGAGGGGTTATAAATGAAGGACCATTTTGCATCTGTACATTCAAAATAGGATAGATATACAGCTATTTTAATGCAATGGGAAGAAAGATTTGTACTAATACTGTTTGGACAGGATATCATATCTGCATCTTGTACGATGAATGACTACTACTAAGACAACAATATGCAATATATTAATATAACTGTCCTACTAACCTGTTTTGAAACTGTCTCATTGCTATTTGTTTCTCAATAAAATTAATAATGTAAAAGTAAAGCTATTTTAAAATTCTGAGCTGTAAGATGCTGAAGTCAGCAACTTCTGACAATTGCATGTTCTGCTGATAACTCAGTACTATTATGGGCTATTGGACTATATTGAGATATTCTGCTGAATTCAAGTACCTACAGTCTTTAGACTGGCATCATGTGTGAAAAGGTCCTTTAAAGAATTCTCCAAATTTATCTTCTCTAACTATAATGGAACATCCATCTCTGACAAAACTAAACAAAAAGCAGGATATAAATAAAGGACATTTTTGTTGTGGAAAAAACTATGCATACATGTATATACAAGATAGGATAGATATACACCTACTTTCTCTTAGATCATTCAGAAGAAAGTTTTGTACTAATATCATCTAGAGAAGAGATCATATCTGCATCTTGTCCTCTGACGAATACAAGACCACAATATGCAATGTATTAATAATTGTAACTGTCCTATTAACCTGTCATGAAGCTATTTCATTGCTATCTTATTTTTCTCATTAAAATGAATAAAAACAAATTTTAAAGAAGGCAAAGGATTCTTCCAAACCTGAAAGCACGCCAAGTGGAAGGTGAATGTCGAAGTCAGTGTAGCATGTTATGCACAGCAAGTGATGTGTTAGTAAAATTTGAACCTGGGTGGGTTTTGCTTCCTTTAGCACTACTGTGTTAAATGCCAGGTGAAGAGATTTTCTCAAATCTGAATAAAAACAATTCTAGAAGCAGAATAACTTAGGAACTTCCAAAAAATATTATCTTTCTGACATGGACTTCATAAGATATGAAGATCCCTTAGAAATGGAACCTTCCAAATTAAAGCTACTGCTTCAGTCATTGAGAGGAAGTTTATAAAGCAAGAAGCATGTTATATCTCTGAGTCTAAAAAAGATCACACATCAAGGCTTCATGATCAAATTAACATGTAGCCTATCCCATCCCCAAGGTCTTTCCTTTGGTTTTATTATTACTGACAATATTGTAAGAGTGATGTGAAATGGCCAATTCACACATGTGCCACATTTTGCACACTGCCTGAACCCGCTGGAACATGATTTTCCTAAGAATGATGACAGTAATAAACATCTTCTGGCAGAGGCTTGCAAAATCTGCACCCATTCTAGTCCTTCAGTAATGGCCCATAAAATTCTTTGAGAACTGCGGGAGAAAAACAATGTACATACTCATGCATAAATTAAAACTAGAAATGCCAGCTCAATGAAACTCGACTTTCCACACTCTGGGACAACTGTGGAGCAATTAAAAATAAACAAATCCATAGCACGTGGGTGAGCCAAAGGTCATCAGAGAAAGTATTCTCTGCTGGAAATCCAACCATTACCCAGCACTTTTGTTGAGTTGGATTCCTTCTTTGGTCTGTGAAAATATTCAGGTTAGTTTACATAGTCCTTTTCTATGAGCATTCTCACAAAAACAAAATCAATTTGAATAGATGAGAAGGACGATGTCCATCTTGATTTCTCCTTGCATTGAAGGCCATGTTTTTACACAAAAATATGATATAGCAAGGATGTTTCTATTGGATGAAGCCAACTGAGAGATGGTCTTTGAAAAAATTCTTACACTCAGGATCAAATAACAATGAACACAATCCACCCTGATTTTGTCTGACTTTAGCTAGGAGTATCCTATCTTTTACAATCACTATTTAAAATTTTGTTGCATATGGAACATGTTAATTGATCTGATTCAGGAGCCTCAAAAAGTTGTAATCACTGAACCTTATTGTGTGGAGTGAAGGGCTGCAGAGATTTAGATTGTAAATATATGATAACACTTTACCGAAGTAGGTACATTAGACAATTTTAGATTAAGGCAATAAAAAAGGTGGGATTTGCCTCTCAAAAAGCTGGTTATATTGTGTCAGAAACCCAGCTCCACCACATATAAGAACTTTATGCCCATGAAGCTTTGTATGATTTTTCAGCTTATTTCCTTAATATTTTTCTTGATATCCTTCTTATTGGCTTTCAATATATTATTTATTTATTTATTTTTGTATTATTTATTTTATAGACAGGGTCTACAGAATCTCACTATGTAGATCTAACTCACAGTTATCCACCTGTGTTCAGGCTCCCAAAGAGCTGGGAGCACAGGAACACATGCCACCATGCTCAGCCTCAATGGTCAGAGGCCGGGAATGGCCGCTGTGTCTGCCTAAGCAGGTATTTTAATCTGCTGAGCAATTTGGCCAGCCCTAAAGATTGGCCTGTTTTCTTTTGTTTTGTTTTGTTTTGTTCTTTCAGTACCAGGGATTGAATTTAGGACCCTTCATTTGCCAGGAAAGTACTTATGCCACTGAGCTATCTCCCTGGCTGGACATGCTATTTTTAATCATAGACAATCCACCTCTCTAGGTGTGTGTGTGTGTGTGTGTGTGTGTGTGTGTGTGTGTGTGTCCTTATAAAACAATCAGACATCCTGTGATGGTCGTTTTCTAGTGATTTTGGGTACTGCAAAGAAAGTCATTCTTCCTCTCTATAAAAGCTGCACACAACATTTCTCTCTTATCTCCTCTTACCCATCCAGACCCTCCTTCAAAAATATTCTTTCCACAAAAAATACTCTTTCCGATTTCTTGCACACAAGTCCTAGCCACTTTGAAAACACAGAAAATCTTCATTTCTGTGCCAAGCAATATGTCAAAGAATTTTTCCTAACAAAGGTAGAAACTCTTGTACAAACCCCCTACTTTAGCTATAAAAATTAAAATACTATCTCTTACTAAGATATTGTGTGCTCCTCTCAAATTTGTCTGTGATTTGATTTAACTTTGGAAGTCAGTTACAGGACATTAAAAATAATAAAGTTTGAAATATAACCAAGATTTTCCTTGGAATCTTTCTGGCTCTCATCCCTTGATGCAGTTTATGTCTCCTGATCCTTTCCTGAGCAGGAAATGCTTCTCTGGCAACAGAACATTTCTGTCATTGCAGTCATGTCCTGGGATTGAAGAAAGGTATGTAAGAAGGTTTAGAGCCATCTTTGGATCAAAAGTAATGGAAAAGACCTATAAAAGAACTGTAAGCTTCTAAACCCCAGGAGAAGATGTAGTCCAGCAGTACTGGTATAAAGCACTCTGTTGGTATAGACGTGATACTGGACAGTAAGACCTATTGACCTAGATGTGGTTGAAACATGAGACAAAGTTAAATATTGCAATCACACATACACCTGCACAGCTGAAGATTTATAGGTGAGAGGACTCAAAGGAACCCATTAATGGTGATTTTATATGAAGAGAGTCCACATTTGGTCTAGGTAGACACCATGCTGCTCCCAGAACAAGAGTAATATCAAGTTTTTATGGATTTACTGGAATCAGATAAAGTCTAGTAATTTCCATAGGTCATGTGCACTATGGCCAACTTTTCCTAGAGGGAGCTGTATTTTCATGAAGCTGGCACAATCAGCTTGTATAAAACATCCTGACCTGGTGGGTCTGGGCCCTGTAATATATCCAGACAAGTTTGGATAGTTGGGATTTTGTGAATTCTGAAGAAGCACAAGGATAGATGCAGAACAAAGGAGGCAAAACAGCCCGTATCACATCCAATGGGTGATAGACTAGATTAGCCCAATGTGATTATCTTAAAACTAATATTTTTAAATGATCAGCAGACCAATACACAGAGCTGAGTAGAATCTGGCCCAAGTGATAAGACAACAACAAAAGACATATGCAATACAGAAACAAAGATGCTAAGATTTTTAACTCATTTTGGCCTTAACTGTATATCTGAAAAACTAAATAGTATTTTTGGCAAAAGTAGTCATCAGGCCTCTGGAATGTAGCCTAAGCAGCTGTCCTAATCCACATGTCAAAGTTTTATTTTATAGCAAATCTAGTGAAAAACTAGGAATACACTGCCCAGATGTGTGGCAGTCAACATTTAAGTTGACTAAATGGAAGGAAAGTTAAATGCTTACTTTTTGAGTGTCTCCTTGGTAGCAGTTTCTTGTTGCTCCCTAACATTCTGTGGCTTCACCAGGCTATCACCATTCCTCTGTTACCCGGAAATGAGGAAGAAAGTAGGTTAGGAGAGAAGACACAGAGATTTACCTTTGTCTTTTCTACGTCAATACATTCTTTTCTTTTTTCCTTAATATATTGGCTTTCATTTCCAAATACTCAGAATGTTGACTTATGAATAAGCTTAGAAATTTACTGACAATTTTTAAGAGAAAAAATATGCAAAAGAACTTTTTTTAAAAATGAAGATAGCCCGCCCAGCTCCTGAGACCGGCCAGAGACAGCGCGGCCGACTCCGCCATCTTGCTCCATCCCGCCC
>PVKA01025083.1:0-18380 GCA_004027165.1 Ctenomys sociabilis
AAGTTAGCCTGTTGCTCAGGAAAAGACAGGTGGCTGAGTCATACATCCAAGAGCCGTGCTTCCGATAGCGTGCCTGCTTCTCATGTCTGCATTTGGCTGTGGGAGATGCTGAGTTAGCAAGGCTCTTACCTGCTCCTGGCTCCAAAAATCCAATAATGTTACTAGCATAGGTGCAGTCTGAATGGTGTCCAATTGTCTGTGTTCAATTTTTCTCCCTCTAGAGTAGGACTCTAAAATATTCTGTCTTCTCAATTTGATGCCCCCACTGGAGAACTGTTTATTCCAGTTGAAACAAATAAGCAATAGGATTTTATAAAGGCATAGTAGATGCATGATAGTAAAGTAGGGAAAGGGAAAATGACAGTATTTCATGATATTTTCTTTCCTATTTTAAGCCTCACATGCCTAGCCCATTCGCGCCGCCCTCAATCTCCTCCAAGTGACACCCCACAGAGATACTGCTGGGAGACTTTAAATCAGAGCAGCTTGGCCAGGCTTTCATTGCAGGACGTCCGTACCACATAAGTCCATAAGAGACCTCGCTTTTTTCAGAAGAGCAGCACAACTCTTGGCCATCAATTCTGTTATCTCGTACTTTGATAGGATTAAAATAGTCTCCATACAGAAATCAAGTATGTATCTGTGTCTATAAATCCACAAAGCCAAGGGTAGAGTATGTCTTTATTTCTATATAAGAGACAACAAATTTCTAACTGCCATTCTGTTCTATACCTTAATTTTTCTCTTTGTTTTTGGAAATCAGTACAGCGCAGGCACGAGTTCTGAGATTAGAGGCACAGAAGGGGTTTTCAGACATTGCTAAGGTGAATAACTAAACAAAATGAAAGTCCATTAGCAATTTACATCTATAGAATTATATTATAGATATAAAAATCTAAATAAGAAATGTCTATTTCAAGCAAAGGCCACTTTGTTACCTTAAATTCGCAACTGCAGCAAAGACAGTAGAATGCAGGATTTCAAGCACTTCTCTGCTGGGTTGATGCCCAAATTTATTTCTTTAATTTGTTCTAACCCTATAAAATTATAGTCTTTGGAGACCTCAGTAGCCTCAGCTCCACGTGTATTATTTGCTGTGAGAGACTGATGATGTAGTTGAGCTAATTTGTAATGGAATCATGTTTTCATGTTCCCCTCCTTACGTAGCCTGCCTACAAACTTGCTTGCCAATTCAGCACTGTGAATTTACTGAGTGTTCATGGCATGTTTCTTGGGGAGAGGGAGGAAAAGTAGAAACTGCAAGCTAAAAATATAACAGCCCTTTCTTTCCTATTGGATTGTAACAATTGATTCTTTCATCTTCCATGCAACATATATATTCCCGCTTAGCTTAAAATTTTCAATATTTTAAGTGCGTTTCAATACCTACAGTGCTGCCAAAATATGTTGCTCAATAATTTTGGACATTTCTAAGGTCAAAGTCGTGTCCTGTTCCTCCACAGAATAGCAAAATTTCTAGATTATAGGAGGGGATTGTTTTTTTTCTTTTCTTAACAATGTTACCTGAAGTATATAGTAGCATGCTTTTGTATTAGAATATATTTTAATCATGATATCTGAAAGAACAGTAAAAGGTGATTCATAACAGAAGCAAAAGATAGATAGATATGATAGATAGATAGATAGAGAGAGAGAGAGAGAGAGAGAGAGAGAGAAAATGTGCATGTGTTTTACATTTGAAGGGGAAAATAAAGACCCGTCCACTGCTAATAAGGAACTACTGCACTCCTTAGGTTTTTCCGAGTGCCACTGAGGATAAGCACCAGGGAATACTGCTCTCTGGCAAGAGTGCTGCTACTCTGCTGAGTAAGTGAAGGTCAGGTAATAGGGGCCCAGAGAGCTTGACAGAGACACCATTCTTACAACTCCCACAGGAGTGATGCCACAAAAGAAAATTTAAGAATTCTAAAATTTTCTTTGCCTCTCACTGCAAAGTTAAATGACCACTGAAGCAAAGTCATGCAAATGTTAACTGGACCCTGTAAATGTTCTTGGGTGGAGAAAGTTACTACATGACACTCAGTAAGAGACAGATAATCTGAAACTGAATAATGGGAACTTAAAAACTCAAGAGAGAGAAAAGATGAGAGAGAGAGAGAGAGACCAGTTCAATGGAGAAAGATTTTAAAAGTGAAAGTATTTAGATCAACAATGGGTGGAAAGATGAGGTCTGCTTATTCGAGTATTAACTTTTCATATTTTCTGTAAGGGGCAAAATAGATATTTCCTCAATCAACTTTTTGTTCTCATAGGAACATACACGATATAACCAGAGAGAAAATCTAAAACACGTAATTCACAAGGAACATGAATACCTAATGTTTATTGGTTATATACCGTGTGCCACACTTATTTAGGAAACCTATAATATTTTACAGATATTATTATATTGAATTCTGACAAATACTCCGCTTTTCTAGTAATGAAATTATAATTCAGTGCTTAAGCCATTTTTCCAAGAACATACCCTAAAAAGTGTGTCACATACTTGAACTCCAAGTCTGTGTTTTCCAACTTTCTACATCCCCCATCCCACAGTGTTATGAGACAATTTTATGTAAAAGATTGATGGAGGTAATTACACAATTCTGTGTGAAAGGAGAATTGACTTTTGGTTGGGAAACCACTCGAATCCACATTGGTGGTTAGGGAGGTTGAATCTGCTAAGACAGATAGAAGTTTATTTGTCACTTCCATAGGAATTTCTGGCCTATTAGTTAGAGGCAAGCGGTCTCACCCTTGAATACTCACGAACTCAGGCAGAGGTTTCTGCCATCTTCAGCTCGTGCTTCCCAATCCGTGACCACGCTGATGCTCGGGAGAAGTAAAGCGCGCAGGTGAGTGTGACAAACGTGAAGGCCGGCATGGTAGCCATCACATAGGCTGCACTCACGTTCTGCGGAAGGACATGAGCTGAAAGGACATAATGGAGAGCAGAGATCCATAAAGCAGTAAAATAGGAAACTGTAAATACTGTTGAAAAGGAAAGGCTTATTCAGCCTGGGAAATATTTGGGCGGGCTGAGTGTTCCGGAGTCTTGAGATTGGAGGCGCCCTGCTGTTTTATTGAAATATTCACTGAGAGTCGTTCCAGATAACTTGGAACCTGAGCATTTCAGGTTACGAAGGGCATGGATATCTAAGGTGGACAAGAGAGAGAAGCGTTATTTGACTTAGAACAAGAAATGCAGGTGTCTTAATCCAGATCTCACTACTAGCTAGTTGTTTTATTTGAATCAAATCTTTGTGTTACCCTAAGCCTTGTCTTTTCACGAAGTTAAATAAGAAAATAATAATGCAAAGGATTATTGACTGATGGGATTATACAAGGTATGTGGTTTTTATTTTTATTTTTTTTATATGAGGAAAAACCTCAGGAACTTGTACTTACCAGGCAGGCACTTGTGCCTCTGAGCTACCTCCAGCCCCACCCAAGATGTGTGAAAAGCACTGAGCTGGGCATGATGACAATATAATCCCAGCACTCAGGAAGCTGAGGCAGGAAGGTTGCTGAGAGTGCAAGGTCAGTTCAAAGCCAGTCTGAACTACATAGTGGGACCTTGTCTCAAAACAATTAAAAATTATATTTGGTTGTCTAAAACACTCTAAAAATGTGAGGCAAAACTGGCCTGAAAAATATACAGATTATGACAACTTTACTTTTGTTTAGGATCTGTTAATCATTGGTGGTGGCAGTGCCATGAAAAGTCTGAAAAATAGGGTAAAGGTGAAAATTCAATTTAGTGGCGTTAAAGGGAGATTTTAGTGAAACAATTTGGCCACACCAGACATCATTCCTGTATCAGTCATGTGTTTTATCAGAATGTTGCCAAAAATTTGATCTTTTTATAATATTTGATATGTTTTACCCAGGGAAAAGGAATACAAGAAATAGAAATGCCAATGCACAAGAGAAGTAGAGCAGGTTTTAGACTTGAAATTGAGTGCACTGTTAAGTTTGCTCAGGTGAACATACTGTGCACACATGCGTGTGTGCATGCATGCGTGGGTGCGTAAGTGCATGCGTGTTTGTGTGTGTGTGTGTGTCTGTGTATTCAATCACCACTTCCTAATAGCTGTGATGACTTCTTTTTTTTAAAAAAATGGATTTTACTTGTCTTATGTTCTGTGGAGTTAATTAAATTCCAGAAAAATATGTTTACTGTCTCCACTTCCACACACTTGTGAGGGCTCTGTATTGACTTTGGTCCAAACAGGACACCTCTAGCAACATAGCAGCACTTAACTACTTTAGAGAAAAACGAATGAGCCATTAGCACGTCAATATTGCTATTTTCTGCCCTAATATCCCTGCCTCACCCAGATGTCATACATTTCCAAAAATACTCAGCACTAGGAAATTAATTCATTGAGATTTTGAAAACGCACCTCCTACTTCAGGGCTCACAGGACCTCTCTACGTTCTTTGCAACTTCCAGTGAATCTGTAATTGCTTCAGAAATAAATGGCTTTCCCTAAATCTTCCTAATACTGAAAAAGTACAAGGAAATTTTTTTAGAGTTTTGGTTAAAGCATTTCTATTGCTTTCCAAATGCAATATTGGAAATATTACCCACCAGATTTAGGGTAAAAGGTGATTTTCCATTAAGATTCTGTCCAAACCATAGAGCAAAAAGGAGTTCTTAAAAGGGAGGTTGCTTAGCAGAAAACATCTTTTGATTCAGAAAACGTCATGGTGAAAGAAAAAAAAAAAAACAGGCATCAGGGTTAGATTCTTATTTTTGATGAAACTCCTTACAAGAAGAAAGGCTGCACTGTAGGATCCTAACAGTCAATTGAAAGAGACTTCTCAGAGCATCCTGAGCCAGCGGAATCACTGTTATTTGCCATGTATTTAACACTAAAAAAATTTTACTGAATATTTTATGTGAGAGCTACTGTACTACACCTACAGAGAAAGTCAGGGATGAAGAAGGTATCAAGAATACACCACTGGGCCAGACAAACAGCTTAGGCAGAGCGCAGTGGCCGGAGTTTGATCCCTGGCCTGCCCTGCACCAGAGCTGCCGAGATGAGACTGGGCATGGTGGAGCGTACCTGTAATCCCAACACCCGGGAGGCTGAAAACAGGAGGATCACTATGAGTTCGATCTGTGTCATGAGACCCTGTAGACCCTGTACCAAATACATTTTTTGTAAAAAAAGAATACGCCATCACTGAGGCCTTTATGCCCCATCCTTTTCTTGTGCTCAGCTTCCCAGGGGCCACTCTGTGCTACATACTCCACCTCCTCTTTGACAGCTCATCAAGGATGCAAAGGGAATTTTGTTCCCATCTCCAGCGCTACTTTCTGAAGTCATGGAGCTGGCTTCCTCCCAAATAATAATAACTATGCCTCAGGTTCATCTTTCTGCAATTCTAATTAATTTCGCCACTTGCATGAATTTTTTCAAATTAAAATAACATTGTGTTGCTTTTAAAATCCTTTATTGACTCACCATTACCTGTGTTGGCTATTTTTAGTCTCCATTTTGTGTGGTGAGCTACTTTTTGAAAACAAAGGAATCTTAATGTGCTAAGCAGTTGGAATCAATTGGCATTGTGTCACAGTAATTTACTTTATGAACACAATCTAGTTTATTGTAAGGTCAGTCAGTGAGAACACAGATATTCAGACTACTATGAAATTAGCAATCGGATTTGTGCAAAAAAGTTTAGCCTTTTATCAACATCATAGTCAATTTTATTTCTGACTTTGGTTTATAATTTAAAGTAATGAAAAATAAAATAATTCCTAATTCATACTGATGCATACTTTAAATTAGGAACAGATTTTTAATAGGAACTTTTAAAACCTTGTGATATTTTTTCAATTAAATAGAGATGTCAAAAAAAAGCTGTATTTTGAGGACTGTGCAAAAGCAGAACTTGGCAGGGCAAGTAAATTCGCTGGCCATTTTGAATGTGTTTGAATGTATTTTCTTGTGTAGTTGAGAGGACTTGTACTATAGTCATTGAAAAGTTTAAATTATAACTCAGTATGAATTTCAAATCAATAAGGATAAAATAGAATCAACTTCGCACATTCTGTTGTCATAATTGTGTTCTTGTGTCCTTTTTCTAACATGTCTTTCCATCTCTATCTCCACAAACAAATGTTTCTGGTACCTTGAAAACACCCTGAGGATTCAACTCTTGTTTTTCTATGTACTATCTCTCTTCCTGTAATATCCTGGTAGGTTTCTTCCCTCTATGAAATATGCGCTTTGCTCCAGGATGTTGGCTAATTGTTCTATATACCATCTACTTCATAGAAAGATATCTGTATTATTTCTTATATTTATTTGTATTTCACTGCCCCTGGACATGACAGAGGGACTGTGCATTATTCATATAGATTTTCACTATGTCAAGCTGGCTGAGTTAGAACATCAATTCCAGAATCTCCTGTAAGTTTTATTCTTGATTATTATAATTGAAGGCTATGCAAGATTTGGAGGCGTAAGGATGAGAGGAGACGTCAATCCCTGAGGCACAGTGCTGGGGCAGTTCATAGCCGTCATCGCACAGTTAAGATCAGGTAGGAGCCATCTGTCTCCGGCTGTGGTCACGGAGCACTGAGCCTGCAGCTCCTCCCCACCCTCGCAGAGGCTTCTATGGAGCCTCTCCAAGTTCAAGGCTAGCTGCTTTGCCAGCTCGGTGGAAAAGGACACTAGCTTCTTCAGGTCATGCATGTCACCATTCTCATGGGTCTAAGTTGCCTTTACAAGTTTAGTGTCCTCATTTTCTCCTAACTCATATCCAACTTTTCCTCCCAAATATCCCCACCCCCTAGCCAGCTATAACTACCTTTATCACCAGATTTAGAGGCAACATCTTTCCCTAGGCTTCTTCATGATTGTCCATTGCATAAGATTTAATTCTTAGACTCAATGTGTTGTATTATTTATACTGTTTCTGTTTTACTGACCAACCCTCCCCCCGGCTTTAGATGATATTATACTCTCAAATCTGATTCAATACTTACTTCTTTTTTTTTTTTTTTTTTTTTTGTCTTTTTGAGACAGGGTCTCACTATGCAGTTCAGGCTGGCCTTAAACTCACTTTGTAGCTCAGGTTGGTCTCGAACTCACAACAATCCTCCTGCCTCAGCCTCCCAAGTGCTGGGATTACAGGCCTGTGCCACCACGCCCGGCTCAATACTTACTTCTAAGCAAATATTCATTCCAAAAATTCTTTTTGCATTTATTAATAATGTACAAATCAATCTGAAAGCAAAATTAAAGTATATGTAGAGGAACCTTGAGGTTATAGATATCAGAACGAGAAGTCACTTTTTCTGTGCTCATGTATAAGATGATTTCAGGGAAGATAAACATACAAAGTACATCCGCACATTTTCCTGGGGAGAAACAAGATCCACTGACTTCTGAAAGAACCAGTCTTATCGGCACACCACTTATTATATGGTTGCAAAAAATTGTAGTTAGAAATTTTTTACAGTTAAGTGGTAGTAGAATTTGGACTAGAACTAGGGCCTAGATTTTAGCCATGATTTTCCTTCTACTCCATTGGGGAAAATCATGTCTTAAAAATTGCTCACAGGAATGTCAGAGAAAGGCTGAAAGAGACTGTCAATGTTCCTGAGCCATTGATAACACCAGCTGCATTAATTCTTATGCATGTCTCCTGCCAATGAATTTCATCCATTGGTACAGTTAGGAACAAGCAGGTGAACACAAAGAAGAGCTTAAAGCAAAGGCAGTGAGTGTTAGGGAGCTTGATAGGATGTTCAGAAATCTTCAAAGTTCCATTCTGCCTTGGAAGTTTTCTTCAAGTGGTATGATTCTGTTTGGCCAAATGAGATTTTCCACAATAAGTAAATGTTCTGTTGCATCTTAAGTAACACAACCTGCCCTTCTGTCTATCCTTTAGCCATCTTTAAATCCCTTACCACACACAGAATATTAGTTCCCTTGTATATATAACAAAATATATATATTTTAAACCTTTCTTTTTAGAACAGTAAACTGGAAGAAAATAGGTGAGGAAAAACTCAAAATAAATTAATGAACAAATAATCAAAACTAGGTATTTCTTGGGTAGATTATCCAGAAATTAGGCTCTAGGATAGATGCTTGTTTTCAGAGATTATACCAAGGCATTCTCACAGAAATTGTCCTCATGGGAAAGTGTTGTACCTTGCATCGGACAGAAGGAGATGCAGAGCCATGACTGAGTTTCTCTAAAGACATCTAGTGACAATATGGATAACTCTGAAGCTGGAATTCCTCAATAGCACAATCCTGAAGGGAGTTCAAAAAGATCAGATCTTCATATCTATCAGGTACAATCAATGATAAGCTGAATGTATAAATAACAGGAAAAGACACATTATCATTAACCTCCACTGATGTACTTTCCCTTGCAACCCATTTTTGCCTCCTTGAAGCACTTCTGAAAGTGTCCGTAGTTACATTGTTTGGCTGTCTCAGTGTTCTGAGACTATTAAAAATATTTTTGGTGATTTCTGTCAAATGAAAGCATTGAGGTATGCCCTTATCTACCTTGTTCCCTGGATTTAGTTCTTCCTAATGTCATATTGACCCCCAAGCTCAAACTGAAAGATACACATTTGAAATAATTTAGATCATCAAGGTGGACAGTGTGACACAACTAAGGACACACACAAAGGAGGACTTTCAGAGCCACTGGACAAAGTGGCAAATATGATAGGACAAATGTATTCAAAGCGAGGAGAGTATTTGGGGGTAGGATTAATGGTAATGCCTTTTGCTGCAATTTTTAAAAAAAATTTATCATTCATACTATTATTTGATCAAACCCTTTACCTCTACACTACCTGTTCATTGTAAATGGGCATCATCTCAAGAAAGACATTCACATCAGCCAATGATAACTGTCAATCAGGGATTCTCCTGAGATCTGCTGACTCCCAGTCTCCTGGGAGATGGAGAAATGAGTGTGCTCCAGGGGTCTGAACAGCTGACCACTAGCACCTACTAGAATCTACATGTGACTCTCAGATCAGCCTGGTTGGTGGGAGTTCATATCATCTTGGAGAAACTCCTTCAGGATTCTTGAGAGTCTTGTTTCTTGGGAACAGTTAGTGAGATGAGCTATAGCCCCTTCTGTAGCAGCTACTCCCTTATAACTCAGAGTGTTCCTCTGATTCTCAGCTGATAGCTTCATCTTCCACTTCTACCATTGCTCATCTAGAAGGCTTACCTGATGGGGTACACAGACCTAATCTCAGAAAGCTGTGTCCCTATGCTTTATACCTTCTAAGGCCAATCATATTGTTTTAGCTTCAAAACTCAGCAAAGAAATATTTTTGATCATCATGGTGCCAAGTGGTATATTAACATCGCTTTATAACTGTAGCCTTATATAGCTTAAGAATCTGGGTCAGCTGCCTTTGCTGACATGACACCTGTGTCTCCTTGAATTCTAATGACTAGAAAGTGGTTGTAGTGTGGTTCCTGGAGGAAATGATCCTCCTCTGAGAATCTGTCTGTCTAAATCTGTGGAACCCAGAGACAAGTAATGAGAAATACAGTTCTACACATGGATCAGCAGGAGTGATATAGCACACTTTCCTGTTTACATGCTCTTGACTCCTGGGCCATCATATTTTATTTTTTTTAGAATAAAAAACATATAAAGGCTATTGATACAGGGAGTTTATGCTGTCCTGAGGGGATCATGACCAGAGGAACACCACAGCTGCCCCTTAACATACTTGTTCTATCACTAGATCATGCCCACAGCCACTGGATGGTGTGTTATATATGAGAATGTCAGTAGGTCCAATGGCTTTGTAACCTATCATTGATGATTCTCATACCCTTAAGTCTGAAGCCAGCACTATTGTCTTATGCCCTCAAATCAGAAAGGGCACGTTCATAATTGCACTCTATGTTGACTTCACTCAGGTTCAACAGCAACCTCTTCCAAAGTAGAAGGATTCTATTGCAATCCTTGGAATGTCTGAGTAAATTGTCAGTTCTTCAGGGGTATCTTACCCAAGTAAATGAACATAGGTCTCCTTAAGGAAAGGGAATGGACTGGTGATATGACTCAGTGGCACAGTGATTGCCTGGCAAGTGCAATCAGGAGTTCAATTCCAAGTACAAAGAAGAATCATTCTGCATGTAGTTGTTGTAGTGTTACAACATTCTTCCTCTTGGGAATCCAACCTGACTTTCCCCTAGTCAAGAGTCCAAAGTCTAAAACATAACTCAGGCCTAGAAATTATAATGGAGGAAGCTTCTCTCAGCCACCTGTCTTTGAATTCTTTTCCACAGTGTAAGCAGTACTTCTGGTGGACAGCCATTTATCATGGTCTCAGCATGCTGGATTTTATCACTAATCCCCTGGCTCTCCTGTGGTACAGGCCCCCTGGATGCCACACCCATCTTGCAATTTCTTTGGATGACTGGACCCTTTCTTTTGCTAAGGGTTGCTACCAATTTGTCTTCACTATTTCAACACCCTATCTGCCTCTTTGCTACTTGGGAGTCATGGCCCAAATAGGAAGTCATGTTCTTAAATAAGTACTTTTTATTCTGTAGCTAATTCTGTGCCCTCCTGAAGGCTGCATTCCTTACTGCAAGCACATTAGCATAGGTGAAGGGCATCTCCCAAAAGCCCTTCTGGGAGCCCATGGGCTCGCTGACCACGTGTGCCCAGCCTTGCATGTTCACTGCTCTGAATCTTTTAATTTCTCATTCTACCATCTGTCAAGGTAACTCTGAAATTTCACTGTGTTAAGTATAGGTTTGTGTTATTGCCAAGCTTCAGCAGCTGTCCCACCAGAATATTAGCCCTATTCTGTGAGCCTGTGGCAAGATTTTATATTCTTGTGCTATGGCTTTGTCTAGGTGTCCCTTCAAAGCCTTATGCAGTCATGGGGCAGACTTTTAGTTTGTAATTAACTCATGATCCACTGGGATTATGGGTGTGAGTGCTGCTGGGATTATGGGTGTAAGTACTACACCCAGCCTGGGGCTGACAGCCTGAATGCAACATAAGGGAGACAGACTTGCTCTCTGTGGCCAGTGTTGCTGCTACTCCTCTTTTTTGTTCTCTGTTCTTTGCAGCTGCCACAAAAGGTTGCCCTCTGCCATGTGGTGCTCTACCTTGGTGCCAGCTGAGTATGGACTAAAACCTCCAGTAACGGTGAGCTAAATAAACCTTTCTGTCTTTCATTTTGGCTGTCACGTATTTGTCCCTGCAATGAAAGAAGAGTAACTGAGACCCTGTGTCAAAGGTCAGTGTTCCTTTATTGTATTGGTTGGCTTTTCCATTGTTGAGACAAAAGATCCAGCATCTATAACTTGGGAGGAAAGGTTTAAGTTCCTCACAGTTCCAGAGATTTAGTTTAGGATGGCTGGCTTCCAAGTGGAAATACCATGATGGAAGGGTATGTTGGAGCAAAGCTACTCACTTTATGGGGCTAAGAAGCAGAGAACAGAGCAAGAGGATGAGCAGGAAACACACTGCTCTCCAGAGGTGCAGCCCACTGACCCACCTCTCCCGAGCTCCGCCTTCAGACTGCACCCTCTGCTGTGGACATTAGTGGATTATTCCACTGAGGAGTATAATGCCTCCATAATCCCTCTCTAGAAGTCTCTTAATCCAATTTACAATTAAGATTAAGCGACACACATACTAAACACCCATCCCTTATTTAGTTTTGCATTCTAAATCTGTGTCTTAGAAACTTTAATATTCAGCTCCATAATCCTCTTCTAGCTCTTGGTAGTATATGTTGACTAGGTCCTGTGGCTTTTTCAGGGCAAAATGCTTTCTTCTTTACCAAGTATAGAAATTCCCCAGCACATTATCTATAATGACTTAATTCTAATTTCTTGTCTAGTGGCCAGGAAAGGAGGAGAGATACTATAATATGGTTGACATATTCGGCAAAGAGATATTTCCATTGCCTCTAAGAGAGATAAGATACTAGTTTTCAATAGGTAAGGTAAACCACTTCTGCCACAATCTTAATATTTTTGAGTGTTTTGGTTTAGATATTTCATGATATTCTGCTTCCCAGCAAAGGCCCTGACCTTGGCAAAGCAGATTTTCCAAGGCTGAGAATTCAACCTTTTGCTGGAGCTTTGTTACCCTAATAACTAAGTCTTGGGACTGATCTTCGCCTTATTCTGCCCTCTGGCTGTGGAAGATAAGAGTCTTTTCATATGCTGCCAAAGATACCCTCTGACTTTCACTCTTTGCCTTTAATTGGTGATTAATCAACCTCAAGCTTTCATTGTCTTTCTCTGAGGCAAAAATCGTGCTCTACAACAGCCTTTTGATTTCTTTGTCTTTCTGCTACTATTATTCCCTTCCCTGAAATGCTTGAGATAGGGCACTGCCAGTGCAATTCCATCGTGTCAGTATTCCATTCCAGGTTAAGTTAATGAAATGTTAACAATTCTACAGCTATCCCATGACAAGGTGATGAAGCCCTGTGATGGAATTTTTGTTGTCCACAGATAGGCCAGCTTCAGAATCCCATCTTAGGGTCTGTTTCTTCAGACTACTTCTGGTACCAACAGTCTTATGTTAAATTCATGAAAAATGGGCTAAATGTTGGAAATTTTCATTGCACAGAGACAATCAACAAACGTTGATGGTGATGGAGGTGTGCCACTAAGCTACGCCCCACAGGGCAACCTGAAAAAAGGAAATAGGCTCACTAAGAGCCTCAATAAATGGCATAATTTCAGGTATTTTTGGTAACAGTCACACTATGAGCAAGTATCACAGGGCTTCTCTATTCACAGCAGTACTCAGCAGCAGTACTAAAGCTGGGCCACTCCTGCCTGAGCTAGGACTCCTCTGGAGGCTGGTCATTGATCTGAGACCACTCATCACACTCGCCAAGACTTTGTCACACTAAAATGAATGCACTTTGAAAATGTTCTGACCTAATCCCACTTCTTTTCCCTAATAATTACATGGATGTCAAACCCACAGCCCTATCTGAAGGCTTCCGTATCACTCTTGCTTTTTCTGCGCACTTTCTTTTTTTTGGAAGTTAATTTTCCCCTATTCATATTTGCATATCTAATTCTAGCTTGGTATCATTTTGGAGACTCCTAACTGACACAGAACTGCTGTCCCAGAAAATGATCAGAGATTCAAGTAAGGAAGCATACAAGGGAGAAGCAGACCTGTGTTGCAGCTGTTATTCTCTGATCTCATGAGTCTTGGACCTGGGATGGACCTTCAGAGTTGTTGAAAACTGAGGCAAGAGGGCCAACAAGTTCTGCCCTGAAACCATGAATCATTGGATAAAGGCTGCCACAAGGGAGGGATACGAACCTTGGCTGAGTCATATCCCTTTATCTGAGCACAATTCCCAGGGAAAGACCCAGCTGTGAACTATTAACAGCAAACACTCCCAGCAGCTGAGGGAATCAGAGTCTAGGTCCCAAAGGGAAAAAATGCAGTGACACATAGCCCAGGCTCCAAAAATCAGCTGGGGATTTCTGTTATCATTAAAGGACAATAACCATCATTTCTATCCCTTGGAAAGGGAAGATATGACCTTATATGGAAGTCTGCAGATGACAGAGCACATTCCTGGTGTTAGAGAAGGAATCAGGGAAGAGACTCCCTGAAGCAGAGCACCTGCAGACACACGGCACGCTACCTGTGTGCAGCGGCAGCCTTGCTTGTTTAGATGCACGTATTGCCCCATGTCCCATGCTTCTGTTCCACTGTGGGAAGAGAACCGACAATGTTTTTCCTATCACATATTAAAACTATTTTCAATTATTTGTCCTCACAAAAGTAAGTGACAAATTAAGAGCATGTCTACTCTTTTTGGTGCATATCAAATGGTTTTACCCAGCAAGAAAAAATATCAGTAATTCCAACTGTGCCTATCTACTTATAAGAAAAAGGTATATTTCTTATACCATGTATGATGTTTGCTACATCAAATTATTTAATCCTGAGAAAAGCTTGTACAGTTGGTATTATTATCTCCACTGAAATATTGAAACAGTGATTGATTAGTTAGTAATTTTCCCCCCTGATGTATCACACAGTCAAGAATCAATAAACATGGGACCAAACCCAGTTCTCTTTGGCTGCAAGAGTGGTTTTCTTTACACTATTCTGTGCTTTCAATTCTACATGCAAATCAGAGATCTAATTGCACATGCTTTTGTTCTCTATCACACATTTCATTTTAAAAGGAAGGCAAAAGTCAAAGTCTCAGACCCTTGGACTGTGATGCTCAAATTCATTGATACCAATGATCAGGCAAAAATTGCACAGGTGTTTGGTACAGCAGTAGTAGATTTCATCTAAAGGCTGAGAAGTTATTCTGTGAGATATGTGCCAGGTGCATTCACTCAGCTGTTTTTGTTCCATAGTAGCTCTGTTCTCCCACCTGATTCTTTTCTCCTCATTTGGCAGTCCTCAACATGTGAAATGCTGTGTGCATATACAACACACACACACACACACACACACACACACACACACACACAGAGGATTCTCCTACCCTTCAATTACTAAGATGAAGTAGGCTGTTAAGGTCTTTCGTTCTTTTTCCATATTGAGGCTTTTGATGTGCTGTCTCTACCATTCTTTGCCCCTGAGCTAATAAGCCTGGCTATGAGGAGGGGCTCCTGGACAGCCAATTAGAATGAAGATGTGAGGTTAATCAAAATAGTGCAGCCTGCTGGGAGACTGTCATTTACAGAATTAAAGGTAATGCAATCACTGCCAAAGGGTTTATTTTGACCAGGAGTTATAATCTTCCAGCTTTACTTTCATCTACCTAAATATAATAAGTTGTTTTTATGTGCTTTAGTTTGTTTGATTTTGCTGTTTTATAAGTAACCATTGCTCATATTTTAAAATATCTAATAATAGTACTAAACCTCTTCAATAAATTATGGATGAAGGTAGCCTGCTCATATAATGCAATACTGTGAAAAGAACCCAACAACCATTTGTATATATACATGCAAATGACTGATGACTATGAATCGAATTTCAAAGTACATTTGAAGAAAAGGAAGAGCACCATGTCCCTGTGTGTGAAAGCCAGGAGTGATGTCATATTATAGCTGCAAATTTAGGTATTCCCAAGTATAAAACTTGAGCACAGAATCACCCACCTAAGTCTCTATGATGCCATGTACTGTCTTTAAATGTATTATATAAGCAGAGCAGCCATATTGTACCATAGGCTGCTAATGGTTGGATGTAGAGAGTGGGGGGAAGATCCTCTTTAATTTTAAGTGCCAGTTTCTCCAAAGATAAATCAGTCCTGATTTGCCTTAAATTACCGGTCTTGAAAGGAAAGTTGATCAATTTTTATAAGAATTTAAAAATGATAGAAAGGAGACTAAGGAGGTAGCTCAGCAGTCTAAGCACCTGCCTGGCAAACAGAAGGGCCTAGATTCGATTCCTGGTACCACATGCTGTATAACCTTGCCCCCAGGGTGCACTGAACTGGCCATGGAGTCTGTAACCCCAGTGCTGAAGAGACTGAAAACAGGAGGATCGCTATAAGTCTGAGCTGTGTATACCAAGCTGCATAATGAGACGCTGTACAAAATACATGAAAGATTAAAAAGGTAGAAAGAAAAATGGGTTGGCTACGAGAAAGGATGACTGTCTGTAGCCACTACATGGTCCAGCCAGTGCTATGCTCTCACGGGCCACCCCCCACTCAGGGCAGCCAAAGTCCCGAAGCGACCTGGCAAGCCTACGCCACGTTGTGCTTGCAGCAATTTCTATCAATTAATAAGGCTTTGACACATCCAAGTATGTTTTGTGACCATGTTGAAGCCCAAACAGAAGAACTATGTGTTTAATCAACAGAAGCAGATGTCAAGGAGTGCAAAAATATGCCTCTCTCAGAGTCAGTATGTCTGTGTGTTTGCACAGGCATATGCCCAGAACATGTGTATTTTGAGTGCTAAGCATGAGGAGGAAAGCGTAAAAGAACAACAAAGCTCTACCCTAAAAATCATTTTGTTAAATGCTTGCTGAAATTTTGCTAAGTTTGTAGTGTCTATCTACTGGAACATTCCAATGCCTTTCTTGAGGGCAGGAAGTGGGAGCCAGGTGGTTTAAAACATCAGAAAGAAAATTCTGAGAGTCCTCAGAGATGCAGGCTGAGCCAGAGACTCCTTCCAGAGGGAATTACCCTTGCCTTGGAACTAGTATTAACTCTCTCTGATGTAAAAATGAGTTGGTATCTAGAAGTATTTCTCAAGAGTGGAGCACAAAGGGATAAATAGGTTAAACCAAGAGAACAACATTTTAAAAAGGAAAGATAAACTTCAGCTGTGAACTCTTGAAGACAGCTAATGGAAAGCAGACAGCTCTACATCACTGCTTCAAAGAGATACACAAGAAGTCAAGCTTCCCTTACAAAAAGCAAAGTTCAAGCTGGGCGTGGTGGCGCATGCCTGTAATTCCAGCACTCAGGAGGCTGAGGTAGGAGGATTGTTGTGAGTTCGAGACCAGCCTGAGCTACAAAGTGAGCTTAAGGCCAGCCTGAACTGCATAGTGAGACCCTATCTCAAAAAGACAAAAAAAAAAAAAAAAAAAAAAAAAAAAAAAAAAAAAAAAAAAAAAAAAAAAAAAAAAAAAAAAAAAAAAGCAAAGTTCAGAGCTAACAATGGCCAAGGGAGATTGGCCATCCGAGTACAGGAGGGCACAGGGAGCTAATAATCGAATGGTGGCTCCATGTCAGGCACTGTGCTAGGTGTCCTGCAAACATATTATCTCACCATTATAACAAATTTATAAAGTAAGGGTGCTGGTTCCTGTGTTACTGAAGAAAAATATAGGGTTCTATGGGTTAAGTATTTTTCTGAGGATTACAATACACAGCTGGCATTCAAGCACACTCTGTGTTCTAGCAAAAATGGGACCCAAGGGAACCTCAGAATCAGTAAACACGTCTGATCCAGGTTAGTGGCAGAAAAACTGGTGGTGTCTTTGGGGGGTGATAATAAAATGTCTTAATCACTAAAAGAGGTTAGGAAGTAGATTCTTGAAGTGACAGAAGAATTTCCAGAACTATTAGTAGTGATACACTTGAAGCTAATCCATTCTGAGAAACTTGGATTTAACCTAGAGACCAGATGAAGCAGCTTCAAAAGATGCCAGGAGACTTCTATCGGACTTCAGGAGCCATGGAGGCAAAACATTCAAAGCTTCCTTGAAGAGAGCATCTGTCATCAGGTGCAGCTCTGGATGACAACCTGCAGAGTCACACCATCAGGACCAGTGGCAGTGCCCAGGCACAGGTCACACCACTTGAGCAAGACTGACCAAATATCTGAGCAAACAGAGAGCTCTAGGGCCAGACTAGTGCAGAGCACCTCAGATAGGCAGTTGCTGCTGAGAGCTTTGTGCCATCTTGAGTATGACTTTCTAGAGTGCTACTGCACCCCAAGACTCTTCCAGTGCAATCTTGAACCATCTTCTCCCCTAAAAAAGTGTCAGCCATCTGTATTAGGCTTTAAGCTTCTTTCTACCTATCTTGTTTACTCTGCCACTTTTCTGTCCCAGATATTGTCCCTTCCCCCACCAATATCTCTCACACTTCTAATTCAGCCCAGACAATGATTCTCAGAGAGGACAAAATAACAGCATTGGCAATGGTGTGTGGCTTATAAAATGTCACAGTGGTAGGCAATGACACTGCCAAGGTAAAAAATCTAGGCACTCAATAGGATTGAGAGAGTAGTTCATTTAAGGACAATGGTGTTGGATGATGACTACTAAGTTGCATTACAGAAATATAATGAGAATATGGAGACTGAGAATGAATAAAGACTAAGGTGAGCACTGAAGAAAAATAAACCCAGTTGAGTTTGCAAATACAGTACTTGATTAAAGACTTGAATAAGTCTGTTATGTTAATATTAGGGCACTGGTTCAAAAACTTGCTTCCCTGCCATATGAGAGAGGGCTGAGTGCATGTTTTGATTCTCTGTACCCTGAGTACTCCTCTCTATTAAGAACTAGCAGTTTCCCCATGGGGGAAAACACTGCAAACTTCTTTCTCCTCAAAGGCAACAGGTGCCCCACAGGACCTGTTACCTCCTCTTCTGGCTGCTAGGCTGACAAATCCCTGCATGGTCTTGCTTGGGGATGGCTTAGATCCAAAAGGAAGGAAAGATGCTATGCTTCCAAAGGAATTGTCAGAATTATCATGACAAACTGCTCAAGTTTTGTGGGTACCTGGTCTAGGAAAGCAGCCAGTAAGATTAGAAGCAAGAATTCATTGACTTGGAAGCCCTCAGAAGGTAGGATCAATACTCCAGCAAGGATCCCAAAGACAGATTGTAGGAGACACTTCCTGGTCCTTGTCTCAGTCCAAG
>PVKA01025083.1:18480-33480 GCA_004027165.1 Ctenomys sociabilis
AAAGTTATGTTATTGGAATCCCATCAAGTTGATTCCAATCTACCACTTTCCATGCAGCCCAAGGCAAAAATGAGGACACTAAATTATATTTTTAATCATCGGGGAATCAAGGGGCTCTAGGTCCAGCCACGAAGATGGCTTCCCGGAACCAAGAGAGCGACCCAGGGCCTCACCCAGTTTTTATTCAGTGAGGGAGTGGCTTGAGGACTGAGAATTGTGGGAAGTAGATGACTACTGTGAGCTGAGCTAGGTGTGGGGCCTACATTTACCTCTGCCATATGCAGAGAAGATATGCAGAGAGAGAGTAATCTGCATTATATAGTTAATGTTTTGGGAAATCTAGGGCTTCAGCTTTGATGTTGTCTTTTAAGCCCCAGGAAGTCATAGCCTCTATCTCGAGGCTCAATCCCAGCTGGCAGCGCGGAGTATTAGCTCTACCATCCTGTCTCCACCCGGCTCACGTTAAGGAGCAGCAGGCTTACCAGGGAAACACGCATGCCACCTTCAAAGACTATCACCAGCACCTCAGCTAGACCAATACACATTGCTTAAGGCCAATTGAAGGATAAACAGAAGTCCTAGCCAGCTCTGTACATAACAAGGAAATAGGATCAGGCTCAGTCAAAATGGAGACAGTCGCTCTTCTTTCAAGGAGAGCTGCTGGGTGTGCCCTCCACAACAGATGGCTTTTGAAAGCCGGGAGAAGTCAGTATTTGTACATGTTCAGCAAAGACAAAATGTCTGAGCTGCCACAGGAAACAACATACAGACAAAATAGCTAAGGATGTTTTGTATTAGATGTACCTTATGAAATCAAAAGGGCCAAAAAAACCATGCCTTCCTGGAGGAAACTAGAGTGCACACTACCTCCAAGTGCAGCGGGACTGTGGTGGTGAGATGTCCAGTCACAAGTAAGATCAATTTAACTCTTCTCTGCTTTTCCGTTGGTCAGAGCTGATAGAAGTGGTCCAGACTTTGGCTTATTATTAGCAATAGGAAGGCTAGGGATGCAGATGAAAAAGCAGCCAGGTGTGTCACTTAATTGCAAGAAGCCAAGGGTCTGCAATTACCATAATGATCAGCAAATCCAGAAGAGTAGTAAATAGGTCCTGACCCACATGAAATTGTGAAAAACGGTCACAGTGTCACTAGAAGTGAAATGGATTAGCAGCCACCAAAGGTGCTAGTGAGCACTGTAACCATAAGTAGGAAAGACTCGGACAGCAGGAGGGTAAAGGGCATTCATCCCAATAAAACATCATTACTCCTTGCTACTGATTCAGAAAATCCATTCACTCCCTTGCAGGAAAGAGGATAAGAAGTGGTTTGCATTCATGTGAAACACACACTAAGGTTGTTTTTATAGGTTTACAACCAACCCTATAACTGGCTAGCTTGCTAGCTGCATTGGAAGGGACCTTTGTGTTCCACAGAGTGGGAACTAAGCCACATAAAGAGTCAAGAACTTCTCATATCATGACATTTCTAGGAGTCCAGTCATCATGTGAGTTCTAGGAGTTCCCTTTAATACTAAAGATTAATTTGCTGCACTTTGTATTCACTATCATGAAGAAGAGGCCTGTCACTCTAACAGAAGATGTTTGGGACCTAGGAGAGAATGCATTCCACACTTAGAATAGTTCCCCAGCCTATACATGAAGTGCAATGGAAGTGTGCTAGATTGGAGCAGCAGGTAATGCAGAGAAGGGTTTTGAATCATGTCTAAAGATAGTTCAAGAAGCTCTGCTCTCTGGGCTGTTGCATTCTGGAGAGCTAGCATGCTGGTGGTATGATACCCTGTAAAGTTTAGGGTAAGCCAAAGTAGAAGCTATCAAACCTGTAGTCCCCTGCATTCTTAGAGCCAAGGGTGATGTATTGAAGATATGAATACTTCAAAAAAAACTTTTTGAATCTTTTATTCATTCATTTATTTGGTACAGGGTTTCACTACAGAGCTCAGAGTCATAGTGATCCTCCTGTCTCAGCCTCACCAGAACTGGGATTACAGGTGTGTGCCACAATGCCTGGTTTCTATGGCCTGTTTGGTACTGCGCTAAAATGGCATGTGGTACTGAGGATCAAATCTGGGTCCCTGCACTTGCCAGGCAAGTGCTCAGACTGCAGAGCTATCTTCCTGGCTCTTTGAGCACATTTTGAGAACTAATTTCTGCCCTGTGTTTAGGCTCAGGTATAAAAAAAGAATGCTTCATTACTGACCACCAATTAATTCTATACCTCGAACTTCTAGCACTGGGTGTCATCAGTTATACCAAATCATTAAAGATGGACTACACAGAAACACTTCACTGATAGGTGAAGAAATTATGTTCAGAATGGAGCCTTGGCATGATCAGAGGCATAAATTACCCACAGGCCTGGAGAGTACGGACTTCCCCATGAATCACCACATATGCCCTTCTCCAAGTTCATGCCTACATAACTATGGGGGTCCTCCTATGATAAATTTTTTAAAAAAGAAGAAAAATCATCAGTTTGTTTCATGAATGCATCAGACTGACAGTATGCCAGAGCAAGATGGAAAAGGATGGTGGTAGCATAGTAAAAACTCAGAAATGGCCTTCAAAACTCCAGCTAATAGAGATGTGAGAAGCACAGGAACTCACCCATGATCTATAGATGGAGACTTAGCCCAAGGTGAAGTAATCTCCAGACTTCTAGGCAGTGGCTAATGGTCTGTCCATTTAATCAGGATTCTAGAAGAAAAAGGAGGACCAAAGTCAGAAAGGAGGTCATGGGAGTGAACATAGATATAAAAGTTTTTTTTAGCACATGAGAATATCTACCAGGAGAAGCACTGAATGACCAAGTGAGTAGTTAAGGTGGCTCACTTGTACCATTCGCCATCCCGTGACATAACATATGCTAGAGCTAGCATAATGGGCCCATAACCAAGCGGCAAAGGCGGTAGAGATAGAGGATTTGGAAGTTCCCCAAAGAATGGCATTGTCCATGGACAATCTAGTTAACACTGCTTATGCTGGTGCAAGGCCAGCGCTGATCCTGAAATACTGTAGACCACTGAAGGCCGCAACTTCCCACTTCACAGTAAAGTAATTATATTAACATCTACCATCCTGGGGCTGCACATTTGACCTAGGTTGGTTCTGATTGTCTTATAAAGCAGAGTCTTAGCCAGCACTGCTATCAGGGACCTTTCAAAGTGTCTGGTTCCCATTCATAGAGTCGTACATAGTAGCACATCTAATATCAAAGTGAAGAAAGCACGGGAACTACTGGTCATATTGAAAGCACAACACACACAAGCAGCCAACTTGCTGGACCATTAGAACTTCTTGCTTAAGGCACATTCAATGCACCAGCTCAGAACCAACACTCTGCAAGGAGGAGGTGTCATCTTTCGTTGACTATGTACACTAAGCCAGAAGCTTTTGTCGTACTATTTGTATAACATCCATGGCTTTGGAATCCAAGGAAAAATATGTATCTACTCACAAAGAAATTTCATGCTACTCATCCCTGCTATTCCAAGTTCATAACTTGGAATGTTAAATGTCCTCATCCCAAAGAGAATGCATTCAGACCAAGGAGCCAAACAAGTTTCCTTCTGAACTACCAAGGATAGCTGTAGCTTAGGCACATGGAAATTTTTGTATGCAGAGATTAGAAAGAAAGAAGAATCACAACCTTGGCACAAGTAGTTAATCCTTATCATGAGGAGGAGAGGCAGCTGCTATTTTATAGTGAGTCAGAAAAGAAGCACTTGGTGCAAGGTTATTTACACGGATGTCTCTTGGCACTCCTAGGTAAGGTTATCACTGAATGGACATATAAGAAATCCTGCTACAACATAGGTATGAGTGGTAGAACCTCAGACAACCTAGGAATGAAGGTTTAGAATGCATCACCAAGTGAATCGTAGTATCTACGGGAGGTGAGGTGTACTTAGAAGAAAGGAGTAGCAAAACAGTGAGTAACTGTTGCAGTTTAGAGATAGCATGCCGCTGTAAGGGTTAGGGTGTGTGCATGCATGTCTTTCCTCTTCTAAATTTCCTGATCTGAAAAAGGGAAAACAAAGTCTCCTAGGAATTGGTGTGTTTTCCTTGCTGGAATGTGTACATGGGGGTGGAACTAGCAGTGCATGGCTGGGCTATTTAGCCAATAAGATGAGGTGCCCAGGTCTGTCTTTGAGAGGAAACCTGCAGTTAGAGATGGAGCAAATAACTGGTCAGTGCCCACTTGCTGCATCTTCTGTAGCATGCACACTGAGCCTAACTTCACTCCAGTGCCTTCTACCCGATGCAAAGCATGCAGGAAGTGAGGTCGAACATCTCTAGAGCCAGGCAATGTCTGCTCAGGGCCAGGCTCCTCCCTTGGGTGATCTTTGCTCCAGGGATCCACATCATTTTGGTTGATATTTTTTTCTTTATTATATTTTATTATTATTTTTCTGGCTTTTTCAGCCCAAATCTCCTCTCTCCCCTCTCACTTCTCATAGACATCAGGCCAATACCACAGTCTAAAGCTCACCCAACCTCTTACACCCGTCTCCTCTACCTTGTATAGCATCCCCCTCGGTGGGTCTCTCAAACTTCTTAGAGTTCTGTTCTTTTTTTTGTAAAGGATCCACAGTGATGTGAGGAGAATTGTAGAAATGGTGATTATAGAATCATGAGAAAGGCAAGTTCAGAGCAGTAGATAACTGAATGAAAACCAAGGCCTGATGCACAATTTCCTTTTTAGATTTTTTTGAGTGCTTTATAATTGCCTCAAGCCTTACCTTTTGTTCACCACTGTTGTTTGACTATTTGTGGTATTTACTTGCAGTTTAGAAATGCTAAAAATGAAAAACAATCAGTTGCCAGTTTCACAGAGAGAGGGGACGTTAGAAACTGTTCTGATTTTTAGCTGGCCAGGCAGAGAAGAATCCAGCAGGGAGAGCTGCTGCCACCAGGGAAAGTGACAAGAAGGAGTTTAGTGAAGTTTCCTCCCTTTCACCAAAGGGGAGAATGTTTGTTTAATAACCAACTTGTCCTGGGTTGCACACTTTCCCAGCAAGATATTTCAAACATTTAGACATCCAAATTAATCTAATCTTCCTTGGGAAAAGGGATCTTGACTGCAAGGCCTTTGGTTTGGCATTTTGGAAGTTTATGAATGCAAGCTAATCCGAGATAGTGAAGCTACACAGGAAAGGGGTTTCTAGTCAGAAGAAAAACAGAACCAGAGTCATGTTCATAAAGCACCAAACACAGCATAACAAAGACATTCTGCATTTTCCTATGGTTGCAATCAAATCCTAGAAATAAAAGTTTAGTTGAGACACAAAGAGCAAGAGAATGGAGAGAGAGAGAGAGAGAGGGAGACAGATAGATGGCAGACAGACAGACAGACAGAGACACTAATCTGTCTAAGACAAAGTAGTAAACTAAGAGGAAGGTTAGAGTGAGAATACCAAGCAAGAATCAGGAAAAAATATAATTGTGGAAATTACTATTAAAGAAATCAATACTTAACAATAATGTTGACTGTCTGCATCAAAAATAAAACAAAGCACAGTACTTACCAAGTTAGGAATTTGAAAATAGTGTCTATGCAGCCAAGTGGTATTAACAATAAGACTAAACCTTGTATGTCCCATTCTGTCCATCCCAACAGGAACACTGTGGACAAACAATACAGCTACAGGTCAGGCGATAGCACACAGACGGTGTAACAAGGAAAAAAAAAAACGTAATTTTTTCCACTGCTATGTTTTAATTACATTCTCCACATATTGATTATCTTAACTTGTAAAATTATTCCTACTATGTCTTAATAGATTTGTCACTTCACTGAAGATGGTTTGAATATCTAGGACCCACAATACAGAGTATTAGTGTTGTTATTTATTTATTTGGTACAAGGTCTCAGTATGGAGCTCAGATTCATAGTGATCCTCCTGTGTCAGCTTCCTAGGGCTGGGATTATAGGCATGTACCAACACCCAGTACCTGGTCTTGGTGGCTAGCTCAATGCACACTGGCTGGGCTGACACTCCATGTGGTGCCAGGGATCGAACCCTGGTCGCTGCGCTTGACAAGCAGGCACTTAGATTGTGAGCTATCTCCCTGCTGGGTGTTGCTTTTTATAACCATATGTCATTGAAATTCTCTGAGTCTTTATTTTTCTTATCTACAAATTAATGCTTGTGATTTTTACCTCTTAATGATTAATATGAACAAATATATATATATATATATATATATATATATATATATATATATATATATATATATATTTTTTTTTTCTGGCTTTCAGGTAGTTGCTCAATAAATCTTAACTTTTAGTAGTAGTAATAGAGAGTAGAAGTAATAGTCACTAATGTAGTAGTAACATACACCCTGGTATCAGGTATCAAAACATGACTTTTCTGGGAACTCATTGTTTAAAATTTGGGAGAAACATTAAACTTAAGTCCTTTGGCAGGTGCTTCTTTTTTTTTTTGTACCAGGAATTGAAGTAATAATCTTGTACTTACCAGGCAAATGTTGTGCCACTGAGCTAAATTTCCATCTGTGGAAATCAATTCTTAAAATGACTAATTTAGCTCAGTGGTCTAAGCACCTGGCAAATGCAAGGACCCAGGTTCAATCGTTAGTACTGCATGCAATGCTGGCCCCACACCAACCCTGCCAGTTGAGGCATGGTGGCTCATTCCTGTAAGCCCAGTGCTGGGGAGGCTGAGACAGGAGGATCACTACGAGTTCAAGCTGCGTACCAAGACCCTATACCAAATAAATAAATAATAAAAGATTGAAAAAAAGACTAACCTTATCTTAGTTGATTTCATGCGAGATCAATGAAATCTTATCCCCATGAGAACCAGCAGACCACCCACAGACTTCTGAAAAATGCCTAATGAGATTTTCAAAGTAATTTTGAGATAGAATCTCATTAAGTGACCGAAGCTAGGCTTGGTCTTGCAACCAACCCTCCTTAAGCTTCCCAGATTTTTAAGATTATAGTTGTGCATCGCTACTCACAAATCATTGGTTGTTATTAAGACATCAAAATTTTCCATGTTGTAACACATCAATTGTTCACACGCGCGCACGGGGGAATGAAATCATAAAATTTTCAATGCACATTTTCTTGTAACAGTTTGCCATGGTTTCTCTGTTAATTTCCAAATACTTTTATTATTACTTTCAAATTTACATATTTCTATCAAAATCAGTCAACATGGATGGCCTCAACGGTATCATTATCATAGCTTCACTGTGTTCTTGGAATCGCATTTACACTGATACACATTTGTTGGGCTTCTTCTTAAGATATTGCTTAGGGGCCCATATTCTAAATAGTTTTTCTGTTTTATTTTATGTACTTGACAGTACACTGTGATAATAATTCCAGGTCATGAAAGATAGACACAGTTCATTGGTTATATGGTCATTCCACTGTTCACTCAACCATTCACTCTCAACAAGTATTCGGATTTTAATGACTTGTTGTAAAAAGTTATCTATAATAAACATTTCTCAATTTTTCTATTTTGTCATAAAGCCTTTCTAAGCCCTTTGCATACTTCGAAGTACCTTCTAGTCAGCTGCTTTTGTTACTGTAAAGTGACAAAGACTGAGAAGAGATAGCTACGTCAGGAGCTGAGTACTGCGTCACACTGCATCACTGATGCTCCTCGCGTAGCTTGCCATTAGCTGGGGGAATTTACATTCCTCCCGACAGTTTAGGCGATGCCATGTCCTCACACTTCTCCCTTGTCACCATTCCAGGTCTTATCACCAACTGCTCAATAATTTTTTTGAGCCTGTGTGACCCTGATCCTGTCTCCCAAGAGCACCGATATGCAGGTGGAATTTTGTTTCTCGCTCTCTTTTGCTTCTGATGTTAAGCGGCTTGTGGCCGTACCAGTGGTCTGGCTCCAGTAGAAACCGCTGTGCTCCTGCTGGCTGTGGCCTCCCCTATACAATACAAGCTTCTCCTAGGTTCTCCACTGGGTGACATGTTCAGTGGTCCTTTCCCTAAATGGAAGAGATGTTCACGTCCATTTTTCTGGAAGCAGCTTGACCTCTCTCTTAGTATCATAACAGAGAATTGAGAAACTCTCTGAACTCCTTTTCTTTTTGGCTTTTGTTTTCTGTTTTACTCTTTGTTTTCCAGATACTTCTTTAGTAGAAACCTCCTAAGTTGACAGCACAAAGTGTTTGAGCATGCTCAGAGTGATACGCATATAGAAATGTCCCTTTAATTTACTAACTGCATATTGATATGCTCTTGAGGAAAAACTTCAGACTTGCCTCATGGCTTCAGTTCGTCACGGACCTTCCAGTTAGGGTTGGCAATATCAACATTATAGTCACAAAAGATCATTTCTGGAGATGGTTACCAAAATAAACTCACTCATCTTTATTATCTGTTCCTCTTTTGCAAGAATTTTCAATTGACCAATTAATCTTGCTCAGACAATATTTAATCATGAAACACAAATCAGTGCATAATCCACTGTACAGAACATAAAATACATCTAGAGAAGACTAAATAAAGATAAGCTTAGACTGACTTGAGCAATTTTTATTTTTCTTTCCAAATAGTATTCCTTCCAAATAGTATTCCTTCCTTGCCAGAAAATAGGATGGAACAAAGTAGAAAAGTAGAACTTTTGAGTAATCTTTCTAGTGAACTTCATGAAAATACCAGCTGCATCACGATATCTGGCCTCTGTGACATTGGAGGCAGAAAGAGAAAATGTGTATAAGTGTAGCTAAAATAAGGCTTCTTCCTCTTCATCTGTCTTTGACCTTGAGTTACTTATTATTCCTCTGACACATAATAGGGATCAATCTGATTGACACAATAAGAACCAAAGAATTTTATTTCCATGAAACCTTACTTTTCAAACACTTTTTATGACTAACCCAGCTGAGGACACAGGTATGATTTTTCTTTCCTCTGCACATTTTTTTTTTTTTTTGATGAGGTAGGCAGGAAAGTGGCTTTGGAAATAACTGACCATCGGGATAGGAAACAAAGTGATGGATGCGCCACCTGCAGCAGAAGGAAATGACATTCTGTCACCTTGTATAGACTTCAGTGCCAGTATCGCAGCTGGAATTTTGATGGGTAGCAATTATTAAATCTGAATAATTAAGCTTATCTATTCTTAGAGATCATTTGACCCAATAATTATTACTCAGAAAACTTAAGTGTGTGAGGTGCACATTTTATCACCAATGATGAGCTTGTCAATTCCATCCCATCAGCCTGTTTTTGTTACAGTCCTAATGTTAATAAAAGGAAAGTTGCTAGAAATCGCAGTTTATGATCATAAACCCTTACATAGGCTATGGATTATAAACTATCAAAATAACAAACTACTTGTGTACAGAGCATCACATAATCTAATTTTAAAACAAACAGAACCAACCATAGAGCTTTTCACATCACTCACTATAGCAACCAAGCGAATGAGACAAAGAAAACTCTACATTTATTATTCTTTTATAAAGTGCTGACTTCTTTATATTCACCATTATATTTAATTCCCAAAACCAATTTATTATTAGTTTTTGATTATAGGGAAGCTGAAGATTTGAGAAATAAAGCCTTCTTTGTAGAGTAGTTTAGTGAAGAATGAAGTTGGTTTTGAAGCCAGGTCATTCTGGGTCCAGAGTTGAGGGTTTCTTCAATATTTCTCAACATGAAGAGCATTCTCCACAAAGTGGATTCACCAGAGTGCCAGTGACTTTGAAATCTGTAACTCAATTCAACAAAGGAAAAGGAAAGGAAGCGAGGTGACTAAGGATACTAAGTTGTACATAGTGGAATTCCACAAACACAGTTTTCAAAAGAATTGAGTATGTCAGTGATAGTCCACGCCTGTGAAAGCTCCTTACAGTTCTATTCCCCAATGCCTTGGGCCCTTTTTTCAGTTGCTACCAGGCAACTTTCAAAGGAAAATTAATAAGAGCTTCAAGCTTGGGCAGAAACAGACAAGTCACTGGGCAGAGGTACAGGCTTAGGAATTATTTGGAGCTGGCATGGTGATGCTAGAAATAGCTATGGAGGCATTCATTTCATTTAATTCATCTTATTCAGCCATCAGGCCAGGTGGTCAGAAGAACAATGAGCATATGCAGTTATTTTTGAAAGATTGCCCAATCCTCTGAAGACAACATGATTCAGACCCATTATGTCACTTGGTTATGCACAAGTTCAGACTACACCCATAGTTTTCTGTGACAGGTCAGGCACTGATTATTAAATCTGGACCTAAAAGTTTCACTAACTATGTTGAAAACTTTTACATCGGTACTTTAAAGTGGCATATTCTCTTTATCATGCATTTTGTTAAGATGCAGCCATAATAAAGAACACATTAATTTAATATCAAAGCTTTTCTGGAGTTATATTTATATATTAATAGTAAAGGGCCAGGGATATAGAGAAGTGGCACAAGCAACTGCCTGCAAGTGTAGGGCCTTGAGTTTGATTTCTAGTACCAAAACAGAAAAATCAGTGAAAATGAGCTAAAAAGACTATACTTAGGATGATTAGACTGAAATAAGAAATAATTTCTATTGCAATAGTGTCAATATTATCCTATGGGTGTTGATCATTGATTTTAACATCAACAACTATGATTTTTTTTTTCGGAACCGGGGATTGAACTCAGGCCCTTGTGCTTGCCAGGGAAACACTTATTCTAATGAGCCACCTCACCAGGCCCAACAACCATGAAATTAATTTAGTAGCAATATAAAACATTATTTTAAAATGAAATGGATAAAGTATCATTAGTATACATTATAAAAGCAAAGAAAACTTTCCTCAAATTCATTTGGAACCAGAACAGACCCTGAATATCAAAAGCAATCCTGAGAAATAAAGGAAAGGTATGAGGTATCATAATACCTGACCTGTAATTATTCTACAAGCAATGCTGGTCAAGCAATGGTTGTGACTCATCCAGGTGGCTGACACTGACAAAAGATCTATAAGGTGCTATACATGGTTTCAGGGTAAATCCTGAAGGGATTTGACTGACCTTGTCAGATACAAAAGTTAAATTTTTTACTTATATAGGTCTTGCTTTAACTTGGTCTTAACCATACAGCAGAAAAGTATAACTTATGCTGAGCTGTAAAAAGCTCAAGTAAACAACTTCAAACAATTGCTGGTTTTGCTGATTTGACCCACTTCTATTATGGATTATTGGACTATATTGGGATATTTTGCTGATATCAAGTATGGAATGGTCCATTAAAGACTTCTACAAATACAGCTTCTCTAACTGCAATGGAATACCCATCTCTGACAAAACAAAACAAAAAAGAGGGATAAAAATTAAGGACAACAGCCGGGCATGGTGGCATATGCCTGTAATCCCAGCACTCGGGAGGCTGAGGCAGGAGGATTGTTGTGAGTTTGAGACCAGCCTGAGCTACAAAGTGAGCTTAAGGCCAGCCTGAACTGCATAGTGAGACCCTGTCTCAAAAAGACAAAAAAAAAAAAAAAAAAAATTAAGGACCATTTTGTAGTGAAAAAAATATGTATGTACAAAATAGGATAGATATACAGCTACCTTCTATTAGTTCAATGAGAGGAAAGGCTTGTACTAATATTGTTTAGACAAGTTAACATGTCTACATCCTGTCCTCTAAATAACTACTATGAAGATGGTACTCAAGGTACTAATTGCTGCAACTATCATACTAACCTGTTTTGAAACTGTTTCATTGCTATTTTTTCTCATTAAAATGAATACTTTTTTAAAATGGTGCTGGATATATTGGGTTTCCACATGCCAAAGGCTTAAAATAGACCCATGCCTATCACCATGAACAAAACTACAGTCAAAATGGACCAAGGATTTAAATATTAAAACAGAAACATTACATCTTCCGGAGAAAAATTTAGGTAAAAATCTTAAAGACATAGTGGTAGGTAAAGAGTTCATGAATAAAAACCAAACTACACAGGAAATATTTCACAGAATCAAAAACTAGGATCTCACTGTTTTTTTTTTCAAAAGGGTTTTGCTTTTATTAACATTGTAGTGATGTTGTTATGCCAAAGGAATCCATTTGATCTGGACAAATGATAGCTGATAACAGAGATGAATTTTTCTGCACTTTAAGGCAAATCTTCAACAGATTGAAAAGAAAACCTACAAACTGGGAAAAAATTATAGCTGACTGTCCCTCCAACAAAGGCTTTCTATCTAGAATTTGCAAACAATTAAAAAAAATCAGGCCACACAATTTCAAGGACCTACTCCAAAGATGGGAATTTCAGATGAATATACACTTCTCAGAGGAAGAAATACAAATGCAAGTAAATATATGGAAAAATGCTCAACATCATTGGTCATTGAAGAAATGCAAATAAAGACATTGCTGAGATTCTATCTCACCCTAGAAAGAATGGTTAACATTAAGAAGTCAGCCAATAACAAAGCTGGAGGGGGTATAGGGAAAAAGAAATACATCTGTACTGTTTGTGGGAGTGCAGACTGATACAATACTATGGAAATCAGTGTGGAGATTCCTTAAAAAGCTAGGATTAGAGATCCCATTCAGTCCAGCTATTCTCCTCCTGGGTATTTTGCGAAAGAACTGAAAGCTTCATACCATGTTATACATGCATCTATGTTTACAGCAGCACAATTTGTTATAGCTAAATCCTGGAAACAAACTAGATGCCCATCAACTCAAGAATGGGTGGGAATGGGGAGATGGCTCAATGGAATAAGTGCTTCCCTGGCAAGTGCAAGAGCCTGAGTTTAAGCCCCAGATCCACCAAAAAAATAAATAAATAAATAAATAAACAACAACAACAACAAACAATGCAAGAATGGATAAAGAAGATGTGGTATTTTTACACAATGGAATATTATTCAGCTATAAAACAGGATTTGTTGTTTTATTTCTTCTTCCAATTTTATATGCATATGTCTGGTAATATGAATAATTACTTTGAAGACAACATTATGTATTGCAACAAATACTGTGAAATTCATATTTGGTAAGTGAAATTCTGCATCACTTGTAATTTTTTGTTTTAATTCTAACTTGTACTCTCTTTAAAAAATAAGCAAAAATGAAATGGAATAGAAAATAGAATGTTTTGTCCATAATAAGTATCTTTTTAAAGTTTTCCTCCAGTCATGAGCATAGAGTAACATAAACTTAGTTGCTGAATCACAATATATACATCTTATAATGTCGCAAAAATATTGGAATGAAACTGGCGTAGATGACATGGTGACTTCCAGTTCTAAAACCAAGTGATGACGCTTTTGTGCAAGTATTTGTAGGGCTCTCAGTCTCCAACGGGTTGACATGTTAGAGTAGCAATGCCAAATCCAGGTCAGTTCCATCTTCATGTCTGGTATCTAAGGAGTAATCAAAATACAGGATGAATGTTTTAAAAATTATATTGAAGTCAAGGATGCATTGCTGATCACTCCATTCAAAATGCTCCCCTTCACTTCAAACAAGTCTGTTCCATCACGCTTTCCACTTTCTGAAGCAGTTCTGGAAGTCCTCTTTCTGGATGTCTCTATGAGATGTGGGGAAAGTGCAGTGAATGCCGCTGCCAGGTGCTATCCAGCACTTTCAAGTACTCATAATAATGTCACAGTGTGTCTTCACACACCTTATGCATCAAATCTGGAAGCAGATGATTTTTGGGTTTTCTCCAAGTCAAAATGACCATGAAAAGTTGACATTTAGATTGATTCAGAGCACTGAGGCAGCCAGGAGTATAACTAAAACCATTCATGGGAGAGGGCTTCCAGTACTACTTCAAAAAGTGGCAAGAATGATGACATAAATGTTTTCAGAGGGATAATGAGGAATGTGCATGTAGTATATATATATATTTTTTTTTACAATTTCAACATTCACTGTAGTTCTTCATCACACCTCATATAGTGTGATATTGAGTAAGATACACATTGAAGAACTATACACATAGCAGAAACAAACAATAATCACTCGAAACCTGTGGTCTAACAATATGCCCAAGAATCGAGAGCCAGTGATCTCCTGAGTACATACAGAAGAGATGCTAAAATGAATAGATATTCAATTATAAGCCCAACTCTTCTGTATTTCAGACATTAATGATATACACATTAAAAAAAAAGAGAGTATGATCCTTGTTTGTGCTGGGGAGATGGCTCAGTAGAATAAGCACTTCCCTGGCAAGTGCAAGGGCCTGAGTTCAATCCCCGGTTCCGCAAAAAAAAAAAAAAAAAGGGAGTGTGATATACACATTAA
This sequence comes from Ctenomys sociabilis, assembly GCA_004027165.1. Taxonomy (NCBI): domain Eukaryota; kingdom Metazoa; phylum Chordata; class Mammalia; order Rodentia; family Ctenomyidae; genus Ctenomys; species Ctenomys sociabilis. The sequence continues at coordinate 32,745 of PVKA01025083.1, forward strand.
CTTATTTTATCTTCACATCCTTCTTGGTTAATTATGTTTCCCCTTTTTCATAATTGAATAAAACTTAGAAGTATGAATATATATTTATATAGTTTGAGGTCACAGATTTGAACTAAGCTAGATTAAAACCAAGCCTAATCTTAAAGCTTATATGTTTTGTACTATAACTGTAGTGTCTCCACAAAAACTTATGCTCTGTGCCCATTTCAGAGAGACAAATGAAACCAAGTGGTTTCGGATATGTATTGTGAATATTTCCTGCAATTACCAAAGGTTTTAGAAGCTTAATGGAAAGGTTCGAAATAAAAGGTTCTCTTTTTAAGGAAAAAGACAAGAATGTGGAGACAAGTATAGTTAGATAAGACCCCAAATTTCAAACAGACCATTTGACAATTATTCTCTAAAAATCAAAGGAATAAACAGAGGTGTCCGGCGCTGCTCCCGTCCCGCGGAAGAAGACACTTAGACACTCTGAAGCGGGTTCAACAAGCCTTTATGGATCGGGATGCAAGCCTCTACATGCGTCCGCTAGCAGCAGCGTCCAACGTGCAAGCAACAACGGATTTCCTGGTATAGCAGACTATATAGATTTTACAGACCAATCACAATCATACACGTGTTCAGATGTCATTGGTAGGATCATAAAAACGGCGGGCTTTTCCCTGGATAGGAGGAGCCCAGGCACGGCAACAAGAACCAGAAGCCGGATGTAAGTGCCATCTTGGCAGACACGATG
>PVKA01025084.1:0-33380 GCA_004027165.1 Ctenomys sociabilis
TTTATTTTTTTTTTTTTTTTTTTTTTGTCTTTTTGAGACAGGGTCTCACTGTGCAGTTCAGGCTGGCCTTAAGCTCACTTTGTAGCTCAGGCTGGTCTCGAACTCACAACAATCCTCCTGCCTCAGCCTCCCTAGTGTTGGGATTACAGGGATGTGCCACCACACCCGGCTCATATCATCATTTTCAAAGCAGTTATTCAGGTTACCAGATATAGGTATATAAAATTTATCTAAAAATTAAACCTTAACTATTTGTTTCAATAAACTAATAAAAATTAGTAGTAAATTATCTCTTATTCTGAAGAGACCTAGAATAGCAATAGCAATCCTTGATAATAAAGACAAAGCAAGAAGCATTACAATTCCTGACTTAAAATATACAATAAAGCTGTCATAGGACAGCCAGATCACTCAGCGGATTAAAGTGCTTGCTTAGGCAGAATGCAGGGAGCAGTGTTCAATCCTTGGCCTGCGGTGCCAGTCCCACCCCTGAGGCACACTGAGATGGTGACTGAGACTGGATGTGGTGGTGTGCGCCTGTAATCCCAGTGCTTGGGAGGCTGAAAACAGGAAGATCACTGCATAGTGAGATACTATAGACCTTGTACTACATAAATATATAAAAATACATAATATTTAAATACATTAAAAAGAAAGCTATTATGAGAAAATCATCATGGTACTGGAAAAAAACAAAACAAAACAAAAAACACCTAAGCATAGATTAAAAGATACACAGATTAAAACATACACAGGTTAAAAGATATACACGTAACTACAATACAACCAGCCACCTTATGTTTGATTAAGGGGCCAAACACGTTAACTGCAAGAAGGAGAGCATCTTTAATACATAGTACTGGAAAGATAACATCTTTGATATGTAGTACATGGCTCTCCACATGCTGAAGACTAAAACTAGACCAGGGTCTATTACTATGCACTAAATTAAAGTAAAAAAAGGATAAAAAAATTAATATTAAAATGGAAACTCTAAATTTCCTGCAAGAGAATGTAGGTAGAAATGTTGAAGTCATAGGAGTAGACAGAGAGTTCATGACTAAAAATCAAACTTCAGGGGAGGTACTTCACAGAATCAATAACTTGGTCTTCATTTCACTGAAAAGTGTTTGCACATCAAAAGAAATAACCAACACAGTAAAAAGAAAACCCATGAATTTGGGGGAAAATTAGCTAACAGTCACTCAGACAAAGGACTTCTGTCTAGAATATATGAGGATTTTAAAAAATCAGACTCCCCCAATTCAAAGACCCATTCAAAACATGAGTATCAGGGATGAATATACATTTCAAAGAGGAAGAAATACAAATAGTAAGTAAATGTCTGAAAAAATTTTAAGCATCATTGGTCATTAGAGAAAAGCAAATTAGAAGAACACAGACATTCCACCTCACCCCAGAAATAATGGCTATCATCAGTAAAAGAACTAATAACAAATGCTGGTAAGGCGGTCATTGAAAAAGGAACCCTTCTCCACTGTTGGAACTCTGGATCAGTTTCACCACCACTATGGAAATCAGTGTGAAGATTTCCCTGAAAAGTCTCTGAGACTGCATGTGCCATTCAACCCAGCCATTCCTCTTCTGGAGATGTTTCCAGAAAAACTGAAAGCATCATATTACAGTGATATATGTGCACCCATGTTTATAGCAGCAAAATTGTCATAGCTAAATCTTAGAAATAATCATCAACTGATGAATGGATGAAAAAGATGCGGTATTTCCATACAATGGTGTATTACTCAGCTATAAAGGAAGATAAACTCAATGCATTTCTAGGTAAATGGGTGCTACTCGAGATCATATTCATAAGTGCAGAAATTCATACCACATGTACAAACATCACATTGTCTCCCTGGTGTAAGAATCTGAAAGATTAAATAAAATCTGAAAGGTACAATAGATAAAGGGAAAGAAACTACTCAAAAGGAAAGAAAAAAAAAAAAAAAACAGCTAGGATGAGGGAAAGGAAAAACTAAAGAAAAGAAGAAACAAAACTGTTCTTAAAAATTATATATACCTATATGATATACAATATGACACATATTAGAAGTACCTTTTAAGTGCATGTTCTTTAACACAGATTTTCAGTTCTTAGTGTTACTACTAAGCTTATATAAAGCTATGTCTTTAATTTGAGTATTACAAATCATGCAAAGTGCTTAAATTTAGAGCACAGCTAATTTCTGATGGTTTGACAGTTTGTGCCTTATTGTCAAGGATCAGAAACTTCAGGTTAGAAAAATTTAAATTCAAAATCTTTTCTTTCTTAAATTTCTCTGTCAAATATAGATAATTATTAGTATGAAGAATTTTAAAAGGTTAATTGACTTTTGGAATCTTCAGTTTCACCTTTATCCTTAAATTTTGCAAAGATTTCCTTCACATTGTATACATTTCAACAGCACATAAAAAAGCAATATGTTACTTACTTTAAAGACAATTTTTTAAAGAAAACACAGCAATGTTTTAAAGCTTCTCTGATCCAATATCTGACCCACATGGTATCACTTTGAATCCAATTTAGACAAGTTTGACTAATCTCACCCTGCCTAAAAAAACTATAAATATTAAGCTGTGACTAAAAGCTGTTTGTGATATTTCTGTCTCCTCTGCGGCTCCTGCCTCCCCTTCAGTTAATTTGCAACAGCTTCTCATCTGGCAGGTGACTTGATCTATGATCTATCAAATAATTTCAAGTTCTTCAAACTCCACAAGGTATTCTTTCAATTAATAAACACAATTTATATTTAGCTTTGTGTATTCCTCAAGTATCGCCAACAACTGTAAGTAACAGTCACTATTCACAATCTACTTTTATGTATTAATATGTGGATAAATTTGATTACCTTCCTTTTACAGATAATTGAATGCCAATAGAAGGGTTGAATTGCAAATGCAGTGCTCAGAACAAAGCAAGAGGGTGACTCTTGCCCCATTCATAGAAAGTTGAGTAATTTTATCTCCGTTGTGCATATGGCAAAAATAAGTAACTGGATATCAGAGAAAGTGAGAATGGGCTGCAAAAATCCTAAAACCAGTCAGCTCATAATTTCAGGTAGAATGCATTTTTTTTCTGGCTAGATCATTGCTAAGGCATTTTGTAAAGTTTAAATAATGATGTTTAAAGTTCAGAATACGATTGATATGTGGCGCTGGTGCACTGGATGATTTCATGTTATGCCATCACTACCATGATATTACGAATATAGTAAGCAAAAGCATTCAGTATGTTCTACAAATTTTGAAGTACACATTTTGATAAAGTTAATTCATAATAACTTTATAGCATTGTCAGTTATCTCATGTTTTGTACCAAGTCACTTCTTTCGTTTTTTTTTTTAATTGGATTAAACTCTAATCTACTAAATTCAAATTATTTTATATTTTTCCCTAAACTCCTATTACTTCAAATGTCTCAGTAACTTCTAATGATAACTTATAGAAATAAATTAATTCTGAAATGTATCACTGACTCTGGGAGACATGAGGCTCATTATTTGATTTAAAGAATTGTAAGCATATATTCATTTTTTAGAACAATGAACTGTTAATTATAATACATTAATAGAGTCACTTTCCCTGTAATTGTACTAAAACATTGCAAGAGAAACAGGTTTTGTTTAGTGATAAAATATGATTTAGTAGTAAAACTTTTAATCTTCTCGGTTTTCTTTATGACAAAAGTCTAGATTTTAGTCGAAAGCCTCTCTTGATCTATTTCTAGTGATGAAGGCCTCTGGATCAGTAGCCCTTGAGGAACACACACATTTTTCAGATCCTCAAACACCTTGTGTCAGTGTGGCGAATGCATCCTCGCCTGAAGAACAAAGAGATTCCACAGAGGGCACCTGATTGTAGCAAATGTGAAGGATAGCGCTTGACCCTGTTAAGAAAGAAAGAAAGAAAAAATGGGCAAATAAAAAGAAAGAAAATTTTAGATATGCCATCACCAAACTGCCAGCTCTCACCAGCTGAAGGATTCTCACTGAGAATTTATTAAGCAAGCACGAGCAATGTGAACATGTCTCAAAAGGACCACAACATATCTATAGTTTAAGTTGTGTATTTTTGTGACTTCCACATGGTGCCATTTGTGTCACAAAAAGTACGGAAAGTGTTGAAAGAATGAAAACTCCAGAGCGTCACAGATTGATTTGCAGACTTGAATACTTGCAATGGGTTACTTAACATATATATGATTTTAGTTGATTACTTTTATATATGCCTCCAGTCAGTACTGTGTATCACTGGAAACGGCATGGTTACTTTTTACATGTGACGTCTTTTAGGTTAAGTTAAGTAGTTATCCCCTGTATATCTGTTGCTGATCTTTACATTCTCCTGTAATTTTCTCTATCTTTTAATTTTTCCTCTCTCATTAGACCCTGACTAACAGCCTTAGCTAATATCATTGCTTTGGGGGAAATTGTTCCCTTTATCTGGTACACAGAGCATATTATATAGGTTAATATTTCAGATGAACAGTTATAATAGACATTCGTATCTCTGAAGCCCTTTAGTTGCACTTTAAAACATTACAACCAATCCTTAATTGGTTTTGCACACCTCATTTCTGAGATTTTTTGAATGACTATCTGCAAATAATTTGTATTTTGACATAGAAGCATCTTCGAAGTACAAAACAAACCTATGAGAAGAAATACATAAAATTTGGAGATGAAGGGAAACATACCTAATACCAATTATTTTAGTTAGAATGTTAGAGAACTATTCAACATTAATTAATTTACCAAAATGATTACTTCTTAACATACATAGAAATTGATTTGGTAAAACCATGTTATTAACTGGTTTGAAGCAGTTTAGTCGTACATGCTCAAGCTGATGATTTGTATCAGTGACTTTATTTGAATTCACCTAAAACAATTGATTTGAATGAAGCAAGGCAACAGATAATTAATGATCCTTCTCATAATTAGAAAAGAGAAGTTTTAACAGTGTAGTCAGGAATAAAATTAATTTCTTTATCATATGTTTATATTTTAATTATCGAAACACCTCCAGTTTACTTTAATATTAATTTTAAACTGCAACCTAATGAATGAAGAAGAGTTTTAGCATTGAATTTGCAACATCAGTGCAATAACATGCAAGAACACTGAGGACAGAAATTTGAGAACTTGAGAACAGAGAAATACAACCAGGAAGCATGTGTCTGACAAAATTCTATAGGAACTGGGGTTTCACGTTTCACTCAATTCCATTATATTCAATTCAACAAACCTTTGTGAAATATTATACTGTGGGATACACAAAAATAGCTGTCACAGTGAATGTGTTTAAAATTTATCCCTTGAGGATGATATTCAAAGAGGGGATACTAGGAAGTATCAGGTCATCCCTATTTTGTCTCTGAGGACTAAGCTATATTCAGTTATTTTTGCCGGCATAATCTTATGTACTTAAAATTTACCCTACATCTCTACAAGGTGAAACTGGGCAATTATTCTAAATGGGTGAAAGAGGCAGCTGCTTGGAGCCCTCCACACAAGGGAAGTCACAAAATTTAGAGCAACTAGGAAAAAGTAACCATGAATGAATGTATCATACAAGTATCGGGTCCACATTCCTAGTTTACCCAACATGGACAAGGAACTGAAGGCTTTCGTACCGAAGCTTTCACATTTACAACCTTGAAAAATCTAAAACACTACACCTATTCAACTGCATTGGATGTGGTTTAATCCTGGAGAAACTCAAATTCACTTTCAAAAATTCTAGTACTGCATGGCATTGTGTTTGGAAGACAGTTGAGAGAATATCAGGTTGTAAGATGTTTTGAATGCAGAAGTAGACCTCCTAAGAGAGTAACTGATGAAAGTGGAAAGCTAATGTCCTAAAATTACAGGCAGAATTTTGTGAGTGTTGAGTTTAGACTCAGTGGACTATTTCAGAACTACACCTACACACAGCAACAGAAAAGCAGGGATAACTGCCCAACAGAAATCCAAACTGCATTCCACTAGTTCAAATAAGAAAATCTGTATGCTAGCAATGCTAATATTTAATGTATTATAACTTGGATGTGGTGAATAGTATGAGAAATGAAAGGAGACAGTTTTTGAGTGGCAGCAAGTATTAAAATCCTAGGATTTGCATATGTCTTTGAGACATTTAAGAAATGCAATTTCTTGTAGACTCATATAATTTCATAGAGCAATTTCATACATTTGTACAAGTGACCAAAACTAATAAAAACTAAATATTGTACAACTGTATATATGTGAAAATTTAAAAGGTGGTTTGTCATTGTTTTCCTCAGTTTATTCATTTTTTATTTTATTGAAGTACAAATATCAATCAAGGTTTCCTCAGTTTAAAAAGGTCTATGTATGATGTAGCTGTAGTGAGGAAACAATTAGACTTCCCCATACATAGCTTAAACAGAAAGCATTCCTCAGTGAGAAAAAACAGAATTCATGGTAATTGGCAATCTTGTTTGCAGTGTCGTAACAATACCTGACCCAAATCTGGACCTTTCTGGACTTTATCAATTGTTAAAACATTATTTTTTCATATATATGAAAAATAATTTTATCCCTGACTGCTATTCTTGGCAATGGGAACAATTTGCTTGGAAATGAGAACCCAGAAACATCACTATTTTCTATTATTAATACAGAGTTGAATGTTGTCTCTATCTGAGAATTTTGCATAGACATAGGCTGTAGACAGGTACTTGAGATGAACTGAAGCATTTGTTTTTTGTGTCTGATTTATGGACATTTGTGCACTGAAATTGTTTGTTTTGAGTTTGTTTTGAATAAACTAAAAGAAAATATCAAGTATAAGCAAGTTCTCCTATTTCCATTTTGGAGGGGTTCTTACCTAATTGTCCCACCTGGATTTAAAGCATGCTAAGGCTAACATAATTGTGAAAAAAGAAAAACAATTCAATAAACTGTCTGTCATTGAACATTTACAGATTCTTTAATTGCATAAATGAATGTTCAGAAAGAGCAAGGTGTCTATTGTATAATTTGGTATTTTGTTCCTGTGACCAAGTACCTAGAATGTGAAAGGGAAGAGTTTTGAAGGACGCACTTTTGGAGGTTTCAGTCTTTGGTCATTGGGATCCACTGCTTCTCAGTCTGTGGTGAGGCAGGACTGGAAGTAGAATGTGGAGGAGGTAAGCTTCTCAGCTCACAGGAATGAGATGGCAAAGAGAGAGCACACGGAAGAGACCGGAACAAGGCACGCCCCCGAAACGCACTTCCTCCTAGAGGGCCAGCGCCCTACACAAAGCCATTCATCTGTGAACTCATCACCTGGTGGAGGTAGTCTCTTATAGTCCCACCATATTTGGAAACACTCCTCCACTCACAACCAAAAGTGTGCTTCATTAATTTTGAGGTGTTTCTCAGTCCATCGAGTTGATAGTTAAAATCCACTGTCACATTCATATACTTTATCTGTAGTATTTTTTAGCACTGCAGTGAAATGATTAGGTTTGTTTTATTCAAATGCTGCATAAAATGCTCAAAATGTGATTTTTGTCTAAAAAATATTTTACATTTTTATTGTCTTAGGCTTTATTGTAAATCACAACAAAGAAGCATTTTAATAATTAATAATGTCCTGAGTTGGGTCAGGTACTACTTGTTATGACACTGAAAACAAGATTTCCAATTACCATGAGTTTAGAATCAGTTCACTTAAAACAAAGTCCCTTTCAGTATCTGGAAACCAACAAATATGCTGTGTTTGGTAATTTGATAGATAAATGTTGATTCTATTCATCTATTTGTATTCAATTTATTGAGAAACAAATAGCAATGAGACAGTTTCAAAACCGACGAATAGAACAGTTTCAATAATTAATACACTGCATACTGTTGTCTTTGTAGTAGTTGTTCATAGTACAAGATGGAGACATTGATATCCTGTCCAAGCACTATTATTACTAATCTTTCTTCTCATTGAACTAAGAGACAGCAGCTGTATGTCTATCCTAACTATTCTGTATATACAGATATAAAATGCTCCTTCATTTGTATTCCTTTTTCTTGTTCAATTTTGTCAGAGATGAGTATTCCATTGCCATTTAAATATTGTAGGTATGTGAAATCAGCAAAATAATCTAATATAATCCCGTAATCCATAATAGTAGTTGGTTATCCATAGGGGGTTCAGAAAAGGGTAATAAATGAAAACAAGAGGCAAGGAAAAAAAATGTCACAGGACTGTCCCACTACGATGCCGAATATGATTAGATTTCTAAATTTCTGTGTAAAAATATGCAATTATTTATTCCTATTTTGAAATATTTTTTCTTCACATTCTGTAGGGATTTACAGTTCAATGTATCAATACTTGATGGAAAATACCTGTTCTATGTTTTGTCTAAGGTGTTTGATATTCAGATAGTGAGGTAAGCTCACATGCCTATGTTATAGGGTAATACTATCATTAAGCTTCTCTCTGGAGGGGTAACAACTTAAGTTTACAGACTAAAAATTAGAGAAAATTAGTACTGAAAGGACAGTCAACATTTTGGCCCTAGTAATTAAAGGTCAGTGAAGACTCAGGACATAAGAGAACCTGTACTGTAACATCCTGTAACACTATGTTGTCCCACATTTTCTCATCAAGGATATTATGAGGGCACAGAGAAAAGTGATCAGTGATACAGAGTGTGCCTAAGGGGAGTCACATGGAGAAAACACATTCTCTCAGGCTTTTACAGACAACAAATTGGTCAAGCAATGGCCATGACTCATCCACATGACTGACACTGACAAAGGATCTACAAACTGCAGTACAGGATTTCTGGGTAAATCCTCAGGGGATTTGACTGGCCTTGTCAGATACAGAAGTTACATTGCTTGTTATATGGTCTTGCTTTATCTTGGTCTTAACCATCCAGCAGAAAAGTATAAAAATGAGGTATAAAAAGTAAAGCTGGGGCAAATCAAGTAGCTCAGTGAATTAAAGTGCCTGAAAGCAGGCTCAGGGGCCCGGGATTTGATCCCCAGGCCTGTTGTGCCAGACCCACCCCTGGACACACTGAGACTGCAATTGAGACTGGGCAAGGTGACATATGCCTGTAATTCCAGCTCTTTGGAGGCTGTAAACAGGCAGATTACTACTGAGTCCAGTCTAGTAGTGAGAATCTGAACACCCTATAGACCCTTTCTTAAAATAAAAAATAAGAGGTAAGCCATATTAATATGCTGAGATGTAAAAGGTTCAAGTCAACAACTTCTGACATTGCCTGTCCTAGGGATTCTATTCATATGGATACTAGTTTTTGCTGTTTACCACTGACAACAGCATTTTCTAATCATTACAGATCATACAAACAAAAATATTCAAAACCTGCATTGTAGTGATGGAATAGGATATAAAGAATAGCAAATGCAAACTGTAAACTTAAAATTTCAAGGAAAAAAGGAATAGCTATGCTAACAAATATAGTCTGGCATGAGACTATTTTAAACTGCTATAAATTATATCATACTTAATTTCTATTAAATATGTGGCTAATGTGGATACAGCTATCTACCACTCTGCTCCCTTCAGCACTGAGGAGCCTCCTAAGCTCTCTTCCTGTTAATGGCCCACAACAAAATAATTCTTCAATGGATAGCTTTTAGCAATCCAGAGCTTTCTTTCCAGAGCTAGGCCATTTCCCAGGGAAGGTTCATAAGCAAACACAGGGTAGAAGTGTAAGCTCAATGGCTTGGCTTCCTGGCCTCAGCTGATACAGGTCTGGTGTGCATCCCATTTCCCCCATTTCCTCTCCTGATCAGTGAAATGTGTTCTGTGATTCCATGTAGTTCGCCTTTTCCTGTATTCAAACTTTTTTCTTACTGTTCCATATACATCTTTCATGGAGGATATCAAATGACTCTTCTTCATTAAAATCACTACTTCACAGTATTGAAATATGCAAGCCTACAGGAGCACTTTGGAAAATGTCAATATTTTCAGAAGTTATTTTTGTGTAAGAAGAAAGTTAAATTTGGGTACAGCATTTTGCTCTGAATAACATTAATGTACCATTTAAAATATGTGTTGATGAGACCTCTTACTAAAGTTATAGAAGTCCTCATACTTTTTTCAGCATTGTACTGCATTTGATACACATTAAATAAAATAAAATTAATCTGGAAATTCTGATTTCCCGCTCTAGTTTTGGATCCAAATTTGTTGAGCAATGATTCTGCATCCAACACTGGTTCAAAGGATGGCCATGTAAAGAGGAAGAGAATGCAGATCCCTGTTTCAAGATGACTACCTACTGCAGTTCTGAAAACGAAGTGACAATGATATTAGTGCTTGTTATCATTTGTGGTTAGGTATCCCCACAAGGCCTGATGAAGTCATGTTGGCACTCTTCATAGGTGGCTAAATCTATAGTATATGATGCTGGGATTAAGGGTATATGATTAGGGCATCAGTCCACTGATTGGTTTTGCATACTTCAGGCTAGGATGAAGGGTGTGAGTTCTACACTTGCCATTGGGCAATTATCCTGCCTAAAATAGAAGGGACAGAAAGAGGCTTGTCCTTCTCTCTTTTGCATTTTGTGTCTTCTGCCCACCATGAACTGTTCTCTTATGCAAACCCACTCTACTCTGGAGTCAACCTTTTATGATTGAAACCAGTACAAACCATAAGCTAAATAAACCTTTCCTCCTTAAGTTTTGGATAACAGGTATTCTATCTCAGTAAGGAGAGAAAGTAACTAGGACAGCCAGTCTAAAAATCCACAGAAAACCACTGTATGAGTATGGTTGGAAGTATAAGTTAGGCCAAAAGAGGAATTCCACAGGAAGGGATTATGAGGTTAGGAATAAAAAAAATATCCTTTGTTTAGATGATTAGAAAAGTTAGTGATATGATCTGTAGAAAACTATGGATTTTATTCACTGTTACAGAAATTTAAAATATATTACAGGGTGCTGGCAAGATAGCTCAGCTGTGTAAAAAGCCTGCTTAGACAAGCTTACACAAGCACAGGGTCTGTGGTTCAATCCCTGGCACCATATGCCTTGACAGCTCTGCCCCTAGGGTGGGCTGAGCTGGTCAGAAAAATATACATTCAATGATGAACTATCTTGCAGCAAAAATTCACATGCCTTTTAAGGATGCTAAATGATGCAGTTACATAATTTCAATCATTTGCTAGGAAGTCCAGCCTTGGAAGAATGAGCAGTGATTTGTTTTGTTGTCTTTTTGAGACAGAGTCTCATGATGCAGTTCAGTCTGTCCTTGAGCTTACTTTGTAGCCCAGGCTTGTCTCAAATTAGCAGTGGTACTGCTTCCTCAGCCTCAAGTGCTAGGACTACAGGCATGTGCCACCAAACTTGGCAAAGCGGTGGTCTTGATTATAATGAGAATATAATCAATGAAATTTGGTAGAAGGTTGTATCTGCCTTATAAGGAACTATAGCTAAATCTTGTCCCATCAGACTAAACTCTGTTTAGATGATAAGTGCACTATAAATAAGTATGTTGTCTCTCCTAGTTCTGGGACTTGAGTCAGTGATGAAAGGTCATACAAAAACTTGAGTTTGATAAATTTTTTCTCAGATACCAAGTGAGAGAGTAACTTCGCCTAAGAGGTATTATGAGTCTGAGGACCAAATGGTTGTTAGCTGTCGTGTACTACAAAGAAAAATGAACTTAAATCTATAAGAGCTGTTTAAGAGTGTACTTAAGAGGGAGTTAAGGGGCTATCCTGTGAGGCTAATTGACAGAAGTTAATAACTGCATAAAAGGCAGAAGAAAGCATGTGTGGAGCTAAAACTGACCCCTGATTGAGAAATGGACAAAAAAATCAATACAGGACCTTGATCAGAAGTAATGTAAAGAACCAAGAACATGAGACTGTTGAGTTAGATTTGAAAAAGAGGAAAGAAATGTGCAAGAGATTGTGTTAGAACAAGGCTGATCATAAGGAGAAAGCTTGTGATATCTTGCAAACTCTAGACGTAGAATAACTTTTTAAGAATGTATTTAGGGGCTGGGGAAATGGCTCAGTGGAATAAATGCTTTCCTGGCAAGTGCAAGGGCCTGAGCTCAATCCCTGGTTCCACAATAAATAAATAAATAAATAAACAAACAAATAAATAAATAAATAAATAAATAAATTAAATAAATATGCATTTAATGGATATTTGGTAAGACAGTTACACAGTGTTAAGTGGTATACTTCCATTGGACATGGTTCACTATGTTGATGCTCAGACATGACTCTGATGTAGAAAGCAAATCTAACACACACAGGACACTGGTGTGTACTAGGAAATTACTTTGGGTCCTTAGTTGAGCCTGTACTAAACACAGTACATTGCTTGTGAAAGCCAAATGTTGATTTATTGGAAAAGTATATTAGTGGGACTGTTTTAATTTAACAAGAATAAAGAAAGAGAATTGTTTTCACTGTCCTTAACTTCATTCAAAATAATGTCAGGTGAACTTTTTATATTAGTAGCTTCTTTACAGCAGTTATTTCTATTGTGAATATAAACCAATGGTAACATTTGTAGAAATGGCTAGGTATTGCTTCTATTTTGTACCCATCTTTAAATTTTTGCTTTTATAATGGTAATTACCAGAGTATTCTTAATGCAAAAGGAAAGTGTTATGGTTTGTGTCTAGTTGTCCCCTAAAGCCTCATGTAAATCATGGGGCAGACATAGCTGAAGGACCAGAGTGTAGCTTGAGGGGTAAGGCCAGAGGGCCAGGGCAGAGCCCAAGGCGGGGCCAGAGAGGTGCAAACCTTTAAAGTGACAGCCCACGCTGCCCCCTCCCCCATCAGCAAACTCCCTCAGAGATGTGGAGAGGGTCTTCTGGGACACGGCAATCCCCTAGCCTCTCCTCCACTGTCTTGAAACCTCCAGTAACTGTGAGCTAAATAAACCTTTCCTTCTCTCATTTTGAGTGTTGGGTATTGTCCCATCAAACAGAAGAGTAACTAATACAGAAAGTGAGGCACTATTTCAGAACACTTTTAAATGTGTCAAAGAAGAGTTTTGGAGGCACACTAACATGCCAGATTTATGTGGCAGTAGATAATAATGTTCTAAAATTCACCCCTAAACATCCCAGTGCAATCTGTTACAGATTCAATAACAAGCAAAAATGAAATCTCAATTGTAATTTTCTATATTCACTCATTTAAACCATAATGATTAGCTATTTCTAAACTGGAACAGAGTTTTCCCCAAAATAATTGTTATCACTGGGTAGACATGATAATTGATGCATAGATTGTTTGGTGTTTGAGTGCTCATACCAAGATCACTTGACAAAGAATCATTTCAAAAATCTGTTATAGCGTGTTTGAATTTTGAACTTCTCATTGTACTAACACTCCTGGGTCTTGAACCCTCACACATCCCTTCCAGACCTGAAGAATATATCATTTTACTTAAAAACAGTTTACATAGGGGTCGGAGAGATGGCTCAGTGGAATAAGTACTTCCCTGGCAAGCATAAGGGCCTGAGTTCAATCCCCAGCCCTTCCAAAAAAAAAAAAAAATAGTTTATGTAGTATGGAAAATAAGGTAATTGGCATTTATTAATGCAACAAATGATTATTGAGCATAATGTTACAGACACTGATGTATATTTGCATAACCAAAGTGCCTTGGATCAAGTGAAATATATTTTTCACTGATGTTGCTAGGTATTTATCAGTTGATTCAGAGGAGGTTCTTAGCTATCGAGAGCATCTTTCTGGGTAGCAGGAAGAACAATCTTGGCCCAGTCACCTCTAAGTTTTGTCTTTTAGATAAGTCACAGTAGGAGTCTTATCTTCACTTTCCATTCTTGAAAAGGGAAAGCATTATGCCATGTGACTCCAAAGGCTTTACCTAATAGCTAAGTCCATTTTAAAGACTTTTGCCCACTCAGATATAATCTCTCAGGTGTTATTTCTAAAAAAATGTTAGTAGAAACCTTATGACTAAGTACATGGTAAAGGACAGGGATTTAAAGTTAGTGTGTTTTATTATTGCAGCATTTATCAGCAACTTAATATGCTAGTGAATATTACAAATGACCAATACATCAGCATATAAGGCCTTGTTTTACAAAATAATTTGTCTACATTTGTTTGCATTTAGTGTAGAGCATCAACCAGGTATTCAAAGCTTTCTATAAGCTGAAATCACCTTAGTAAAGCAACAACAACAAATCATAAATTGCTTCATGAAGTTCAGAGCTGACACAATACCCAAACAACTACTTTACATGTGTTCTGTGTTAGACTGCTATAAATTCTCTGGAGGAATCTAGGAAGACACCTGGGATTTGGAATACCAGTAAGTAATTACCTCAAAAAATTGTCAGTTAAGTTAATTCCTAGATATTTTAGCTAAAAACCAGAGAAACTTGTAATTGTGGGATCATAACTAATGATTCATTACTGAATAATACAGTATGATCTGGGCCACACAAACATATTCTCATGGTGAAGGAAAAGTAAACAACAATCCAATCAATAAAGAAATACAGACTGTACCCTGCTGTTGAAGGAAGCATAGGTATTAATATTTGGAATAATACTTGGGAACTTATTTTAGACAGATTATTAGGAGACCCTTTTATGAAGCCATTACATTTTAAATAATACCAAAGAAAGAAGAGAGCAATCATATGGAGTTGTAGGAAGAATGGTGCAATTAGGGTCTACAAAGGTAACGTTTTTGAGGGGATGAAATGAAACAGGGTTCAGAACACTGAATGAAATGACAAGGCAGGCAGTCATACAGCATAAGGAGTACTTAAGGCAGAGCCTTGCAAATCATTTTGAATTTTATTATTTCTAGCCATGAAAGGGATTTAAACTGAGAAGTAACATCATCCAAGTCATGCTTAAAAGAAAAGATCTCCTTCTCTGAGTGGAACACATCCCGTACGAGTGTGTGAGGGACAGGTTAGGAGGCCTTTCGTTGCAGATACATTAATCCTGGATGCAATTCTGAAGAATGTCATTTTTTTTTTCAGTGCAGTGAATGCAATGAAAAAATGTAATTCTGAAAAATACTTAGAGAAAGACACATCAGAATAAAATTTTTAAAGCTACTATATAGCCAATGAGTAGAGGAAGAGACAGAAAATTGTGTTGCAATGAAAACAAGCAAAAGGTAGGACAGTGAAAGAAAGCAGGGCTAACTGGAGACGTGTTTGCTATTTTAATATTGAAATATGTAATTCCATTACTAAAATCTAAACCTTAAGAGAAGGAACCCACAAACCCTTCAATTATAACATTTATTTGTGACAATATAATGACAGGATTTCAGAACATAATCATACAGAAGGAGCAAAACTTGTTACATATTGATGGAGATAAAAGGAAGCTTGATAATTTGAATGCTCTTTAAAAATTAGATCAGTTCAGAAATTCTCTTTTCCTCAATATATTACCATAAACAAGTTACAATGTCTTAAATTGATTTTTCCCTAAAAGCACAATATTATAAAAAGTAGAAAACAGATAACATCCAAGGTCAGCCTTGGAAACTTGTGACTTCTATTGTCATACTGATCTCTTAGAAAGGAGACACTGGCAGCCATCTGCAGCTTCTCCCCTAAACTGCCATCTCTCCTGGAGGAATTTCAGTCTCTATGGAGACTGCTTCCATTTCAGTCAATTAGAGGTGAAAGGTATTCCATTTGCTGTCACCTAAGCTATAGAATCTACCTATTTTTTTCTTCATTCTTTCAGCCAAATGATATCTTCTTATCTAAGAAGGAAAAAATCTGAGTATTGTGGTCATTTAATTTGAGCTTGTTCTGTCCTAGGTACTCTTTTTCTTTTGTTTCAAATGGCAGCATTATCTGAAAATCAGATAAAGAACTGTATTATTATGCTATCATTCTTGAAAGCTCTGTAATTGCAGCTTTTCTATCCAAGTCACTGAAATAAAACATGCATTTCTACACTAAATATTATTTTATTTCCAGGTGTACTTATTATATGATTTACTTAGGTGGTGGTACAATCAAACATTTTCTGGGGGTGCCCCTATACTGTGGAGAGCTCTTTTCTGAATATCATGCATTTTCATAAAGGGCTGTAAAAGCTGTGCAGATTAGAAGTTATCCTTATTCACCACTGCTTCTGTATCTGTTCCTGCCTCCCCCCAGAATGGTTTTATTACTTTTATTTTAAATTAACTCATATCGGACAAAAATTATATTGGTTATGACTATATAATTAATTTAACGCTATTAGATAAAATCTGAGTAAAACAGATAGGATAAAAAAGAACAAACAGGATGAAAGTATTTATAAGTAATAATTTACTACTGAGTTCCTGCTACAGTTTTTTCTCTTTCTTCATGCTCCTCAAGAAATGCAAGAGCAGATGATAGTTATTCATCATTAGAAACTTGAGGTTACAAATGAGAAAGCCCGGCTCATATAGATAACAGCAGAATGTAAAACTAAAGGAGAATCTATACGGAGAAGTCCATCATCACTGGATCTTACATTTACTTCCTTCTATGGATCATTTATTTCTGACTCATTTGCCCAAGTCATCTGCATTCTATGGCAGATGATCTCCATGAAGTATCGGAGCACCATCAAGTTCACATTTTAAACTCAAGTGACCATAAATATTTCCTAGAAGTCCTAGAACTAAATTACCATAATTAGATACTCAGCTAGTCTCGAATGTCTGTGTGTTGTTTTGACTGACCAAAATGGGTTTCAAAACTACCCGTGGGATTACAATATGATCATAAATTTAAATCGCATAGATTGAGACTACAGAAATAATATATTTCTAAAAGCTTAATAGACAAACAAATAGAGTCAAATCTCCAAATTCTTTGGTATTTTCATTATTGTATACTTTCCATATATATATTTCTTTTTTCTTTCTGTATTTAGGACAGAGTTTATAGGGTCTCACTATGTAGTTTGGGCTCACAGTGATTCTCCTGTTTTCAACCTCCCAAGAGATGGGATTACAGTCGTTCACCACCATACCCAGTCTCAACCTCTGTCTTGCCCCACCCCCAGGGGTTCCCTAGCACGAGCTTTAGTCAGCTGAGAAGGGCCAGCCCCTTCTTTATATTTTAATTGTAATAGATGACCACAATTTTTGTGAACTCTCTGTGTGATTTTGCAATCTAAGTATGACTTCTAAACACAAGCAACTATCTTTTTTTCCAAGCTTCTCATCCTAATATCTATCTCCAATTCAATGACTCTTTACCAAATACATTCAATTACTTATACATTTTATGGACTCTGATATCAATGTTTTAGTAATGATCTCATTAGAATTCTTTGTCTCTGTTCTCTGTTCTACAATCCCAAATTGTGCTAATCTTAAATTGGAGTTATGGCATTACTTTCTCTCCTTAAATGGTAGTTGTATCAGTCATGGCTTTACGGGAGCAACAGAAATAACACCAGATGTACAAATGTGTAAGAAATTATAAGGTTGGCTTAGGATGGTCAGCGACAGTGTTGCATGAGGGCATCTACACACTGGAGATTGAAGAATTCGGCCCAAGGTTTGGAGCTCACTACAGTGTTCCATGAAAGTCTGTACAAGGATGCCAATGGGTCTGCAATGGAGGCTATGCCAGAAGACTGAAGTACACGAAGCAGAGGCTGAAGAGTCTGCACTCCACGCCAGGAAACAAGGTCCAAGTTGACTGTAAAGATTAGTGTTTCTCCAAGGAAGTGGAGTTCCGCCTTTCCTCAGTTCCATTTTACATCCTTTAAGTGATGAATCACTCTATGGAGGGGCCTCCACACCCTGGGGTGGGGAATCACCAAGCCGACTTATTTAAGCTTTTAACTTTTTGAGCTGACACAGCTGATCAACCAATAAAGTAGTCATTGTTCATTTGGAAAAGTTAAAAAACAGCAGGCACCCCTGATTTTTCTGTACATGCCTGCCAGACAATGTCAAATAACTTTTTCTTGTTAACCATTCTTTTTTGTTTAAAGCTTTTATTTAGACAGTATTCTCAACAATCCTTAGTCTTTGAGACTTCCGCCATGAGCACTTGTGTTAGACTAAACTCTAGTCCAGTCCTGTGACTTTCCCAGTCCAAATTTCCTCTTTCTCCTGTTTGCTTATTAAGGATTTTTAGCAAAAGCATTCTTACAGCTTTCAAAAATTAACTTCCTCAGTGATGTTTTTCTCTTTTTTTCTTCATTAGATATATTTTCCCAGACATTTTAAATATCTTGTTTAAATCCTCAAATTCACCTTTATTTCTCTTCTTTCTGTTTTCAGAGAGTTCTATAGTGGTGTGTTCCATAATCATTATCTCAGTTTCTAATAAAATCCTTAGGAAAAAACATCTGGATTTCTGTGTTTTTTGTTAAACTATCATCAGAGTAATCCCCAGTAATAGTTAATGACCACTATCTCCCAATAATGTAAAATCTGAAACATCAAAAATGTCCTCTTATTTTTGCATCAACCATACATAGCATCAAATAACATGCAGCTTCTTGTTAATTATGCATCTCTAATGCATTTTACATCTTTAGCTTCCTCAAAGAAGTGACATGACTTTTTTGATTAGTGGAATTTTACATCAAAGAAAGTCAAAGATCTTGCAGAGTGAAAGACAGGAAAGTCAGAGGATGTATGTAAATAGGCATGTTCTACTTTGGGGGACAGAAATTAATAGGGGCTACTCCCAAAATGCATTCAACTTAGTAATATTAAAATACGAAAACATCAGAAAGAGGAGGACCAGTCATGGGAAACTTATTAGTATAAACAAAAGTTAATGATAGTTAATGAAAAATTAAGTTAGTAGAGCTGTGATGATGATGTCATTGATATCAAGGATATATATATATATATATATATATATATATATATATATATATATATATATATCCTTGCACATGCAAGGAAGCAGCTCAACTACTGAGCCAACCTTTGGTCCTGCAGAAATCTAATTTTTAGATAGGATCTTCTTCAATTTCTCACGTTGCCCTCAAACTTACCATTCTCTTCTTTTGCCTCTGTGGTAGCTGAGGTTTCAGGCAGGTACCGTCCCTCTCTCTTAATCACATCACTTTGATGTTTACCTTTTTTGACCTGTTTTATGTGCTCCACAAGATCAATTCTAAACATGTTTTCAAGCAAAGAACTCCTTTGTACGCATCCCACTACACCCTGTACTGCTACTCTTTTTTTTCAATATTGTAAAAGACTTAATATTTAGATAAACAAAAATAACTTTGTCTGTTTATGATTATGTCAATAAGGAAATCTCAGTGCCTTTATATATTCTAGTTTTTTCTGGATAAACTATCTAAAAAGCTCATTTTGCTTTAGTATGCTCTTTCCCTGGTGAATTATTCCCTGACCTCTGAAGATTGGTAACAAATAGTACATCTTTGACTTTTTCTCTGCATGCTTGTCCTATGTCTATTTCAGCTCTATCGATTTAAATCTTTCTACTAAGAAGTTTTTTTTAGGGAAGGGTCTACAGGGTATTCAGGGTCGCACTACTAGATTGGGCCTGTAGTGCCCCTCCTGTTTTTAGCCTCCCAAGAGCTAGGAGTACAGGTGTGCACCACCACGCCCTGTCTCAATTGCCACCTCAGCATATCCCAGGGATGTGGCTGACACGGTAGTCCCGGGGATTGAATCCACAGCCCCTGCACCTGCTTGCAGGCACTTTAATCTGCTGCACTATATGGCCAGCCCTTTTTACTAAGAAATTAATCAGCATGATATTGGATAGAAGTGGAGTGTACCCAGAAATTTGGAAATGCTTATCAAAACTCCTATAGAAATCCTCTATACAATGGCTCTTATGATTTAACTCCCAAGTATTCCCAAAGTGAAATTTTTGGACAGTAATTGGATCATTGGGGTGTCATAATTATCAATGAATTAATCTATTGATTACTTCATTCACTGCCAGGTGGTAAGGTTGGAAGGATATCACCACGATGTAGAATGGTGCTTCCTTGTGCCTGGCTCCTTTCTTCTCTCTGCTCCTGGATTGCCAGGAGGTGAGCACCTTTTCCCACTAGTTCTTCTGCCATAACCCTTCTGCTTTTTAAACCTTTCCTTCTTTAATTTTCGTTTTCTTATTTTTGTTCCTATGACAAGAAGGTGACTAATATAATCATCATGGAAAAATGGTTTAAGGGAATTGCTTTGTGCCAAAAATAGAAAATTCCTCCCCCTGACTCACTTTGCTGTCTAGTTATGACTTTGAGGAAATGGTTCCAAACAAATATCAAGGACAATCTCTGAGGAAGGCATAGTTGTATCTTCCTTCATTCTACAGCTTACCTGTCAATGTAGAGAGTAAAGATTATAAGAACTAATCTTCCCATGCTTTAAGAGGACAAATATGATGTAATTGTAAGCAACATAACCTGAAAAAGATAGTTAGGAGGGACTTTTAAAAAAGATTTTCCCTTAAAAAAATGACACATGAAGAAAACCTGACTTTGTTTACACATGCTGGCACTGCCTCAACCTTCTTTCATAACAATTATGGAAGTCTTACTTATCTGTGAATTTATTAAATATTTTGTTTGCCCTGAGATGGAAGCCTCTGAACAAAATATTCTGATCTATGACATTGGAAATTTAGACCTACTGAATCTTGACTGACCAAAGTTGATAATAACACTCAATGATGTAGAAGGCTAATCTTCACCTTTATATTCCTATTGTGAAGTCTGAACACTTGAGAGTGGACCGCTGCCAGCATGATGTTTTCATCCTGCAAGTGATACTTGTGTCAGATACAGCAGCCAGATTTTAAATCTTTGTGATTCAGTCATAGTGTACACATCTGTCATTGAAAATTATTGAGCAATGATAAAAGAGAATTTCAGGGAAGTTAAGACACTTGTTTTCATTAGAAACATTGTGAGGCACCATCAACAGCAGTCACAGAAAACAGGAATCTGCATAAATATGATCTTTTTTATCTTACTTTATCAGATAGTACCAGCTCGTAATTTTGAATCAAGGAAGTACCCATGCTTGTAGCAGGGACTTGTCAAAGCAATCGGATCTCATTGAAGAAGGATATCATAATTATTTGTCTCAGATTGCTGAGACAAAATACCAAACACCCACAATTAAGGGAGGAAAATTTGTAAGCTCACAGTTCACTGAGGTTAGCAGGCCATAATCAGCTGACTCCAAGTGGCATGGTAGAGGGACAATAATCCAGGTGGCAGAAGACAACAAAAGGGGAAGAACAGGCCTCTTCTCACTCCCCTACATTGGATGCAAGTCATCCGCCCTGGGGCAGGTGTGGCACTCGTACTGCCAATCCTAGCACTAAATAAGGAATCAATCACAAACTATATTCAGACCCCTCCAAAAATCCCATTCCCTATGACCACATGAGGTTTTGGGGGGACATCTAGACATGAATAGTAATAAAAAATAAGATATGTCTAGATAATTAAAAATGATCATTGATGGTATTATTTGACCAACTTTGCACTAATTACTATGGATACATAAGAGAACAAGACAGAAAAATCTCATTTCTTGCATGATTGGGGCTTGTATTTCTAGTGGAGTTGCAATTAGAAGTAGGTGACGGATGGAAAATAACTGTGGAAAAATATAACAACTATTCAAGATTATGGCAAAAAAAAAAAGAAGAAGAAAAGTTGAGCCGGGTCTTCTTATCTGTATGGTCAAGGAAAGCCTCTATAAAGATATGATATTTGAGTGAAGAGCTCTGAAAAAAGGATAAAGGCATTCCAGGCAAGGAAAGGAATGAATCTCATGAGAAGATTTACTGAAAATGTTAGTAAGAACGTCAATGTAATCAGGATGCTCTGACTAAAAGATGAATTGTATGCTATGATGTCAGTTAATAAATGTATATGATTATTTGGAATTTCCTAAAGCTAAGGCATAATGAGTAGTTCAAATTTTTATTTCAACTGCATGTAATGTCACTGCAAAGTCTGAAGAAGAAAGAAATACTTTGATTTAGGCTTGGAGATGTATTCCACTGCTGTACAGAAGAGATTCAAAAAGTACTTTTGGTTATGTAGAACACAAAAGTAGACATGCTTAAAAAGATATTGCAGTAGTCCAGTTAAGAAGTAATGTAGAACTTAATTTAGACAATCTGTACTTGGGTACTGAATTCATTTCAAGATATTCTTGAATATTGGTAATTAAAGCTGAAGAAAGCTTTGAGCAAGAGATTTTAAATTTGCATTTGGATTTTTAAACTGAACAGCACGTGGTATTTTTTGGCATGAGCAGCAGTGAGGCCTCGACAGTTCTGTTAAGATAAAACAGACTTGAAATATCAGTTAGAGAGAGATATAGCGATGACAAGTTGTTTGTTGTACAACTGATCTCATCATCAATTAAGAGTTTCAAATTTAAAGGTTGTAAAGGTGCAAATTTAGAAGTTATCAAGTGAAGAATGAGTATTTCTTTCAAAATACTTTCAAAATAATTAAAACTTTGGGTTTGGAATACAGCTCAGTGAGAGAGATTGGCTAATAAGGTTGAGGTCCTGGGTAGGATCCCCAATGCCAATAAAAAAAATATTATATATATATATATATATATATATATATATATATATATATATATATATATATATATATAAATTTTCTAGGCTTCTTTTCACTTTGTAATATTTCTTTGATCTTAAAGACAGATCCATTTAAATAATTTGTTCAACTCTTAAGTAATATTTCATTTGCAAATAATAGTTATACATTACAAGCTGAATTATTGCTAAAATATTAGGATTCTACATATAATGACTGCTGAAAAATACTCAAAAGTAATTTTATTGGCTGCATTTACTTAATGCATAAGACTGTAAACATAAATTACTTTAGATAGTCTTTTTATTTCAAGAGTTGAACAGCATTACTCTCTATTTTCTTTTATATTATCTGAAGGTCTGTATTTCTTTCATGCTACAAATGTAAGCAATATAATCTTTCCCATGTTGCTAATGGAGCTTGAAATTAGGGCAGCTGTGCGTGTATGGGCATCATGATGATGTCAGCAATCCACATGAAAAATGAACGTGCCCAACACAACCTCCACGGTGACAAAAATCGCTTCCATATTTGAAACTGGCTGACTGCATACAATAATGGATTATGGGAAAAAACACTTTTTTTTCTAGGTTTAGAAAAATCAATAACAAATGTATTAATGAAGAGTTGTGTAAAGCCATGCACTTAATCATTTTACATTTATCTCTCAAGTTTATATTCTAAAATTTAATATTAGGTTCATATGTTATTTTCTAGGAAGTAGAATTTTCCAATTGCTACCATTTGATGGATCTCAGTAATGAAGCAACTATTTTGTTAAGTAAATCTACATGGTAGATTATGTACTGTTCTGTTTTTCAATATTTAAATGCTAAAGAATATATATGATAATTCACTTTTAACTGAAGTATAGTACTATGAAACTGTCATTTTCTGAAATTAAAAAATATTCTAATTTTAGGAAAATTATTTTGATGTAACAAACTTTGCACATGCAATCGTTAATCAATACTATTACCTCAAATTAAATTTTCTTAATTTTTAATATTAATTGTAGTGAAAGCCAGAAGTTTGGGCAAAAGAATCTATAAATGAAAACCAAACAGAGTCTATTTTAGAAGATCATCACATAAATTTTAGTTGGAGCCCTGTCCTCAAAGTATAGCATATATGAAATGTATGAAAGTGTATAAATGCTAATTTATTACCCTAAGAACAAATGAAGAGCCTGGCTCTTATGAAGAAAAAAACATCTTTTGTACACATTCTTGAATTTCCACTAATAAATCTTGAGCAACTAATGTTTATTGCAGCAGATATTCAGTAGCTGAAGGTAACTTTAAGTTTTAGAAAGTACCCAATGGGTTAAAAGTCAAGGTTATGCATACAAAATTAGCAACTTCCATCATCAGATACACAGTATGACTTTGAGGTATGGAAACTGAATTTGGACTCTGAAGATAAGTATCAGCCTCTGCACCTTGCAAAAATGTGGAGGATTATCTTTTCAATTTGTTTCTTTGTTAATTAAAAAAAAATATTTTAATTGCCATCAACACCTATTATTCAAAACTGTAAGATAAAATAAATCATGATTGATTTGTATGTTTTGATTAAATGAATATAATTAGTGTATCCATCACCTTTAGTATTTTTTATAGATTTTATGGAGAAACAAATAACAATGAGACAGTTTCAAAACAAGTCATTAGGACAGTTACAATAATTAATACATTGCATATTGTTGTCTTCATAGTAGTTATTTATGGTACAACATGCAGACATGATAAAGTATTAGTACAAATCTTTCTTCTCATTTAATTAAGAGAAAGCAGCTGCATAGCCATCCTAAATATCTTGTATATACAGATACAAAATGGTCCTTCATTTATATCCCCTTTTTTGCTTACTGTTGTCAGAGATGTGTATTCTGTTGCCATTCATGTATTGTAGGTACATGAATCAGCAAAATAATCCAAAATAGTCCAGTAGTTCATGATAGTAGTGGGTTATCCACAGGACTGGCAATGTCAGAAGTTGTTGACTTGAGCCTTTTACAGCTCAGCACATCAATATGGCTTTACTTTTTATACCTCATATTTATACTTTTCTGCTGGATGGTTAAGATCAAAATAAAGCAAGACCTATATAACAAGAAACGTAACTTCTGAATCTGACCAAGTCATATCACCTTTAATATTTACAATTGTTTGGTAATAAAACAAGCAAAATCATGTAGCTCAGCTATTTTGAATTACCTAATGAGTTACTATTGATAGGTACTCCCTAACTGCAGTATTAACTGCAACTTTGTACCTTTTGTTAGCTTTCCCGCTGCTTTCTTCAGTGTCTAATAGGCAATATTTTACTCTCTAATTGCATGAGGTTAACTTTGATTTCACATGAGTGAGATCATTCATTGTTCATTTTCATGCTTTATTTCAACCTATGTATTTAGTGAACCCAGTTTGATATCAATTCAACATTAAAGTCACATTGTAACAAATGCATACCCAAAGCCACATACCTTAAAACTCAAGTGCTAGGATATTCATTTCATAAACTGGGACAAATATCATGACTGAAGTTTAGAAAGATACAATAATATACAGCTAATGTTACTGGAGTAAAATTTTTAAACCTTCAGGCCATTGGTGAAACAAAGATTTTAGGAGTTCTAGAAGGAAAATTGTTTAATAAGGTTATTTATCACTAATATGCTGATAACTAACATAAAATTGAGAGGTTTCTAAGCCTGAAGGAAGCAATCGGTGATTGTTTCACTGAACAATAATCGAACAGCTGTCTTTTTTTAGGTGGATCTTTCTTACATGTTCTTGGTTTTTATTGCTTTACTTACATTGGGCTCTGTGTATCTCATACACTTAAAAATTGCCATATACTCAGTCATAGTAGACTTGGATTTCGTGTTTTCATTTGTTCTCTTTGACTCCTCATCATTGTTAGTTTAGAGCATTTTCAATTTGCTTAATGAGAATGGTTTTCCTCTATTACTTTCTGTGACACTTTTTCACTACACACTTTAACATATTTTGAAGATAGAGAACAGATCTTTTTCTTTTCTTTAATTTTTCTTCTTCTCTCTGCTGAAGTTATTTAATGGGTTTCAGCACAACTTCTTTTGACTTGAGTTGAATTAGTATCATGTAAAAGTGTCAAAAATAAATGTATATGTTACAAAGCAGAACTGGTGCATATAACTCTTAATGAACAATCAACCCAGATGCAATCTCTCCACACGCAGGTTGTGCATATTTCTGCTCAGTGACAAGAACGGAATAATATTATGGTTTAGTTTGACTTTCAAAGATGTGCTCTAATACAGCTGTTTTGGCTCATAAGCCTGTTCCTTTCTCATTACATTTTTCTTAATATTTTGACTTAGGTTGCAACAATAGATTAGTGTATATTTTGCAAGCTTTGTACTTGGCAATATAACTTGTTCATAGAAGCAGTCAATACTTCAATGTGTTTTATCTATTTTCAATTGTTTCTACTTCTCTTTTCTTAATTTATTATGCATTTCTTTCATTTTTTCTTTCTTATTCCAATTTTACATGCATATATTTGGTAATGTGAATAACTGATTGAAAGAACACTATGCTTGCAACAATACTGTAAAGCTTCACATTACTCTGTTAAGTGAAATTCTGTATCACTTATATTTTTTTGTTTTAATTCTAATTTGTACTCTATTTAAAAAAATAAAAACTTATTCATGAATGAGATGCACAATATCTTAAAGTGCTACTTTGTTCATCTATGGCCTCCATTGTACATTACATTTTATCTAATTGTCATTCAAAATAATCAGTTATATGTTTGTTTCCATGGAAGAAAATGCCAATTATAGCTGTGTCTTTAAACTCTAGAGATCATTGCAATTCATTTTAATTTATAACATAATCCTAAATCCTTAAACTTGTCATCTAAACCAAGTACTATGGTTCAAACCATTTTTTTTTTTTTTTTTTTTTTTTTTGGAATTTTAGGACAGGGTCTACAGGATCTCACTGCATAGATCGTGCTTGTAATGATTCTCCTGTTTACAGCCTCTTAAGTGCTAGGATTACAGATTACAGACATGCCACCATGCCCAGTCTTAGTTGCCATCTCAGCACACCGTGGGGCAGGGACAGCGTGGCAGGCCTGGGGATCAAACTCCCAGGTCCTGCGTCTGCCTAAGCAGGCTCTCTAATTTTCTGAGCTATATGGCTGGCCCTTCTTTTTTCTTAATGAGTAGAATAACAATAAAATATAAGCTCAAAAGAATGAAGAGATAGATCTGATTAGACATTTTATGGTGTTTAATCAGAGAAAAAAATATCTTCCCACTTTCTAATTTATATCATAGATATTCAATACCATTATTTTACATTTGTTGGAAAAATTTTGACTCTGTTACTACTTAAACAAAATTTAATTATAGCCAATTGCTTGCTTTCTGTATACGTTTTTAAATACAAGTGTGTGGCCTTCTCTTCCTTGTTCATATGTCCCTTTGTTTCTTTTTTTTTTTTTTTTGATAATCATTTAATTGTAGGGCTTTGATATTTTTATTTTTAACTTCTCATCAATTTTGTGTATGTATTTTCAATAGTTGCTCTTCTAAGCTGTCATTTTCATTGTTCCCTCTATTACTGCTCTGTCTTATGCACTTTATTACCTTAAAACCTTTTTCTTCTGCAAGGGTTGCCTGGAATGCCAATTCCTCCCTACAGTAATGAAATTATTTCACAAACTACCATGACAATATCATCTTGCAAAGGTGAGTTCGAGCATACAATAAGGTGGAGGTAATTCTCCCTCCATTGCTTTAATTACTGAAGAGCTTGTCAGAGTTCACTCTTCATTGCAAATATTTTACTGAGATACTGTCAGAGAGCATGGAGGGTAGATTAATCTATCAGAGAGTTCAGCATCATGTAGGATGTTAGGAATGTTAAAAATGCAGACTGAGCATGTTACATAGAATATGGATATACTTAACTTAATTTGAATTATTCATTTACTTATGTTTTTGTAAACGTCCTATTAGCTAATAGCAGATTTTGATATACTGCATGTGAGTGATACCCATCACTCATTTCAACAGCAATAGATCTATCACTCATCTCCATAGATTTTCATTGTCTGAATCTTAAAGCAGACATGTGGTTGTTCAGCATTCTCAAAGTACCATAGTCAAGGTCATTGGTGATTACTAGTACAAGAAAAAGCTGAATTTGAGTGTTCTAAAACACTATGCCAACCCATGTATCTACTTCAACACATATTGCCCAACAGTCTCTATTTTGGGGCTAACACTGGCTTATATTCTTTATGAATATCCTGGCAGCACGTTCATTCTGGAAATAAGATGAAGATTCTCCTCTACTCACTATCATAGTAACGCTCAAAGCCTCCATCTTAAAAGAAAAATGCTGTAACATAGGCACTTGTTCCTTACGCCAGGAATCATTTTTTTAACCCACTACACTGCCGTTCTTTATCGTGTTGTACACCTGAGCATTATACATCATATCTTTTATGGTATGTTTAATGCTAGCAAGAAAAAAGAAGTTACTAACATTATTAGAAGGTTATAGAGAGCTAGTCTTTACAATCAGTGGACAACAATGCTTCCAGTGTTAACCTGTAAAAATCTGGTAGATAAAGATCACGAAAAGGACAACCAGGTTAGAGAAGGGCCACTTTCTTTAATTGAAGCTAACAGCTCATTACAGATATGATTAAGGTACCTCCCAGAAGTCATTAATAAATGTAAATGAAGATGGAAAATTTAAAATTTTAATATGAAAAGGGAGTAAGCTAAAATGAGAAAGAACGATATAATAACAGGTGCAAACTCCACGATGATGATCAAGAGCCTAAGGGAAGGGAAACAGAAACTGGGGAAGAACACAGTAGTGTTTCTCTTGTATAGAGGCTATCAGATGAGTTTACTTTAGTTCTAAGTGATCAGAACTCTCTGATTACCGTAGGAATAGGACATAGCTTATCAAGCTAGAATGGATGATAGATTTGCCCTGATGAAAGTTGTTATTTTTCATAAGATGATTTTGCATTTTCAAGTAAATCTCCGTAGTTTTGAGAAAAAATAAATCGTCTGATATAAAGAGAAATGCTCATGAACAATTTGATGCGTACTTTATATATTTACTGTGACCCATTAAGTATTGATTTTCAGTTTTACAAATCTAGTCCTTGAATAGGTGAACACATGCATGCAGAGACTTTGTTTCTTAGATACAGGCAAAGATACTTCATATGTGGTAAATTGAGACTGAATATGAAAAAGTCAAATTCCTTTCTCTATTCTGGCTACATCAACTCCACAGTTAGGAGTTTTAGTCTCTAATACCACAATCACTTTGAACTTTTATTACTACCTAATTCTTCACCTTAAAACATACTATGGAAACCAATATAAAAGATAAAAATACATTTAAATGCATGCAAAGCCTTATATTATAAAAGCAAACAGTGTTGGCTGTTTGTACCATTAGTATTGGGATAGAACAAAACAGTTCTCCAAATGTGCAAATATACTTGAGTACAAAAATATAATCCTATGTGCTTCCAAAATGTACCTTGAAAAAGAAAGCAATCCACAGAGGTTGGGAAAACCCATTAGGCTTCACACCACAGAAGAAAATTTGCAGAATGGTGAGTAATTATTCAAAAATGAAAAGAAAGCCAAAGCAAGGCAAATGGAAGACCACACATGATCCACATAGGAGTGAGAACAAAAGTGGAAGTCAGGAAAATTAAACTTTCATTAACAAAATGTTTAACTGAGATTGCAAGATCTTTCCTTTGCTTCCTGTGCTTCCTCCATTTCTCAAGTGTCAGAACTTTCATTCATCATTTTCTAAAAACTTAGAGAGCATCTACAATGTATGCTCCATAAATACAGTTTAATTATTTAACTCATTGGTGCATCTGCAGAACCCATTAAGATTTTTTAAGACCCACCAAAAATTCAATAAATATTTTTAAATGAACGCCTGAATAAATTTAGTCATGGTATTGAGACCACTACGGAAAGTCAAAAGAAGAGTGTAAACACAAGTTTGCACAGTCACTGAGAAAAGCCATGCCAGTATCTTAGCAAAAATTGGTCATTTCCCCCAAATAATCTCTCTGTTTTTTTTAACTCTCCTTAGTTACTGTAAAAGAAATAAGCTTTTTTTGAGCATATAATAATACTCACTGCATGTGTATGTTTAATATTATATTTCATGCTAGTAGTATGAAATACATTAGAACAACTTTACAGAATAAAATAACTATTACAACACTACTCTCTTTGAAAGAAAAGGTAAGCCCAAAATATAACAATATATTTATGCTAGGTATTCCCTAGTCTCATTTTCTCTAGCTGCTTGAGTACGTTGTTCAATTTTATAGTGCTATAGTTAAATCACATGTAATTTTAGAATATTAATATCATCTATTTCCCATTGTTGCTATTGTATTAAATGAGATAAACCCAGCAAATATGAACCATATATCATAAAGGACAACAAAGAAAACTAATTGTGTAAGTATTCATTGCTACTATTAATATTTGTGTTTTTATATAATAAGATCAGATGATTACTTGTCTTTCAAGTATGTTTGTGAACAACTATGCTTTGAAAACTGCACAAAACTCTAGTTATAATAAGAAATAAAGTTACTCAGTGTTTGAAAATGATTATAGTTGGTAAGATATGCTGTTGAATACAGTATGAGTATTCTATTTCCATTAATGGACTTACCTTTCTTACAAACCACTGCAAGTACTTTAAATATTACAGCTTATCATGTATATAACTTGCTTATCTCATTTTTTATTTAATCACTTAAGAATTATTTTCAGAACATCTAAAACTATAAGCCTTTTACATTAAACTTTCCTCTGTAAATTATGCAAATTCTACACAACCACACTCTTATTCTTTATTATTGTTAAACATGATAATTATGAAATTCAAAACAAATAATAAATTGATGAACTATTCAAGAAGAAAAGGACCTAATTACTAAGTTATTACAAATTTTTGAAGTTCCCTAGTGAAAGTGATTGCAGGCCTTTTGGGGGCCAGATCTGTTCATTACTCATCTTTGTATTTCAGCCTCTAGCATTGTGCATGATGAATTAAGTATTTAAATAGAATTAGCCAAAAACGTTCTCATTCTTCTGGTTCCTTACAGCAAAATAGAATCTGATGGCTCAAAGAAAAACATGTCAAAATTGAAGCAGTTCATTTATTCCAGAAGCATTTTTTAAATGTTTTCATTGTGCCAAAAATTAAAGGTGTGATAAAAGTTGGAAAAACACATTTAAAAGCTCTCTGTGGCTCAGTTTCATTCCTACCACTGAAGGGGCTAAGGAATTAGTTAATTAATACAATGTTCCTTCAACAATGTTAAGAAAAAAACACTTTATATATTGGGTTCTGATATTTCTCTGTAAAAGACAAAGAACAAGGTAGAAGGAAAGGTAGAAGGTAACATGCTTATAGGTGAATTCAGAAATTGATGCACTAACAAGATGATTTGTGCAGAAACCTGTGATTTTGTTTTTCTGGGAGGCTGTTGTGTTGGGATGGGCCTTATCAGTTATTAAGAATTCACAATATCCTTTGAAAAGTTGATATATCTGGGGAATACACAGAAAAAGAAGTTCAGTCTCCAGAATGACTACTATTGTTATGCCAACAACTGTAAATAACAAGGCATTTGCCAACTCATAAATGCTGCAAAAGCTTCCTAACTAGCAGTATTGTTTCTTCAGGATAAATTCACTCTATCTTTCTTACATGAGGTTGGAAACATTACCAAACTCAAAGGAAACATGGGTGGAAGGATCACTCCTGAGAGCTTTCACCTATTTCCTGTTGCTAAGGAAACCACTTCCTTTGTACATGTTCAGAATAGCAGGTTCCTTTGAATCCTGCCTTTCAAGCTCTATTTTTTTACAGCAAACATATAGATATATGACCCATGGTTTGAGATGTGTACCATTTTATTGTTTGTTTCTAGTATCTGGTGAAGAAGCTTCATCCAATTAAATGTAATATATATTTGCAGATAAAAACATCAGGGATAGAAAAGTTATTTTTTGTAGTTTCATATTGTTTAAAATCTAGAATGCTTCCCAACTCGCAAAAGAAGCTGTGAATCTACTATCTCTATGACCTTTGAATATGGGCCTCTCAACACTGGCTGAAACAATGGGCAATTTTAGTGCTTCATTGGACTGAGAACAAGCATGTCTAGTTAGTTATTCTCTAGTGAGAGAATACATACTATCATACATTAATTATTTAGAGATCCTTTTGAAAACTAATGCTGAAGAATAACATTTCTTTTCAACATAGGAGCTTAGTTGGTAAGGTACCTTGTCAAAAACAGTAACAAGCTGAAAACAGAAAGAAATTTATTAACATGTATTGTTTGTACACACTGAGATATATCTAGGGAATGAGTAGGTCTCAAGGAAATGGCATTAAATTTCAACTTATGTATCATCTTCAACAAAAAGCAGTAAACTTTTAGACACATGTTGGAACAAAGGTAAAGGATGTTGGATCTCTTGAGGCTAAAACTTGTGAGAAGTCAAACAAGTAGCAACTAATAGGAAGTAAGAGAATTTACTCATACAGATTCCTCTGATAGACTCTTTTACACCAATATTATCTTTACCGATTAGTCTTTGTTTTCCTGAAATGAAAGGCAGGCTTTATGACTTTTTGTCTTTAATCAATATCCTGCTTTTAAACAAATAGGTAGAGGGTAGATAGTCTTTGGAAAATGCTTTTAAAAATTGTCTTCTACTCAATAAATCTTCACATTGGAGGTGAGCAGTTCTATGCTAGTCTTAAATGTAATATATTTTGCAGATAAAAACAGTTGTCTTTTCTTTTTCATTTAAACTTGTTAAGAGGCCTCCCTGCAAGTTAGCTTGTTAGAAGTTTTGTGAAAGTATTAGAGCAGATGCAAAATTTCATAGATAATAGATGTGACTGGAAGTTCTATTATCCTGCAGTGACTGCTGTGAATATTTGCCAGCCATTAACAACAGCATGTGGACACTCGCCATAAATACTAGCTGATTTCATAACTCGGATTGTAAATGTAATAATTATATGTTGTAATTCACATTACACAAGTGGGAATCGTAGCCCAGTAAGAAGCTTTATTGCAAAATTCTCATTAATGCCCTATTTATTCCAGATTTAACAAAGCATTCCTCTGAATACCCATCATGATATTTTTAATTATACTTTTTATATCTCTCCAAATGTTTTGGGCCTCTTTACCATGTTGAAAAATACACAGTTCCCTGAAACCACAAATTACAAATACAAATTGCATCATTGCAGAACCCAAACGATTTTGATTACTGTATCTATTAAATAATTTCACTTGTTTTTGTTCATTGATTATGATTCAGGAAAAAAAAAAAAAACTTGTCTCCGGTTGCAGAGAAAAGTATATTCCTGTGCATTAAATTGACTGCTTTCTTTCTACAACCCTTCCTTTGTCTACACCTGTCAAAAGTGGGCACTCCATTCACACTCAACTACCTTAGGTGCTTGAACTCGACACCACAATCCATCACAGTCCAGCATTCTACAACCATAGGGAGTTATTCAAAGAAATTCTCGACCATATCCATTTACAGCTCAGCTTAATATTATGGGCTCACGATGTATACTTCATTTTTATACTTTTATACTTTTCTGCTGGATGGTTAAGACCTAGGTAGATCAAAACTTATATATCAACACATGAACTTTATATTTCCTATGTGGTCATTGAAGTCTTCTCAGGGTTTATCTTG
>PVKA01025085.1:0-19976 GCA_004027165.1 Ctenomys sociabilis
AAATATAATTTCATGTATGCAACTTGTACAGAACCAAAACGTTATGAAAACAGTTTGCAATGTATTAATTCATCGACTCTGTATGGTTAAGGTGTCTTGAAACTGTCTGATTGACATTTGTATTTTAATAAAATAAAAATAAATGGGAAAAAAAATAAAACCGAAGCACCATAGAAGCATGAACCAAAAAAAAAAAAAAAAAAAAAAAAAAAAAAAAAAAAAAAAAAAAAAAAAAAAAAAAAAAAAAAAAAAAGAATTTTTGGTTGAGTCTTAAAATATTAGTAAGATTTTGATGGGTGAGTGAGTGAATTGAAATGAGGGGTTGGGAAAGATCATTGCAGGTAAGTATACAATCATTGTACTTTTATTAATCTTATTGAGTAGCTATATCTTATTGAAACTGTGTTTAATCCTTTTGGGGTAGAGATTGGAGCTGATAGGCACATGTAGATGGTACAATGCATAGAGAGATGAAACAGACAGATATCTATGACCATGGGACCTTGTGCATTTGAGAGTAAAAAGAAGCAGGCAGTCAAAAAGCATCCTAACTACATCTTCAAGAATGAAAGGTACAGGGACAGCGAGATAGCTCAGCAGTTCCCTGAGCCGGCCACTGAGACCGGGGCGTGGTGGAGCACACCTGTAATCCTACACAGGGGAGGCTGAAAACAGGAGAAGCACTACCAGTCCAGGCTGGGTAGGGAGCCCCTGTAACAAATACATAAACAAACAAGCAAACATATGAATGGAAGGTAAATTTGCTTGTAAGATCTAGAGGTTGTTAATGTTCCCTTTTTGAGCAGTTTTGAAGCTTGTCTTATTGATCTTTGCTCACTAGTATTTTTCTCCACTGTCATAATTACATCTTTCTACTCTCTTTTCCCATGACCTTGGCTCAAGTCTCAACAGATTTTTCTTTTTCTTTTCCTTTTAGTGCCATAGTTATAAATGTAACTCAGTCCAGTCATTTAATCTACTGGCTGCCACTCAACCTTTTCTCACATAAAGAAATTTATATTCCCTTATGTGTTAAGATAGTTGTGTTATTACTGTTGAGTATACAATTAGCCTGACTCTGTTTAACCCTCCTGTCTGTCATTCCAAAAGTTTTCTTTGTCTTGGAAGGAGCAGGAGGCAAAGTAAAGAGAGTGAAGGAACTTTGGAGATAAATCTGATGTCCCACTCATGCTTATCTATTTCCTATCTTTCTACCTGGACAAGTTGCCTAAACTTCTCTAAACCTCAGTTTCCACTATTTTTTATAATTGGCAAAGTAGTATCTACAAGGAGCCTGGCACAGATCAATTGCACCATTGTCTGCCCTGTGGTAGCCTCAACATTTTGGAGCTACTGATGAAGGGCTAATACTTCTGCTACTAATCTCTGGCTGTGCTTGCTTGCTTGCTTGTTTTGCCTGTTCTTTTTGGTGTTTTATACTGAGGGAACATCATGTTTACTTTAGAAGACTTATTTAAATATGATCCACCCTTGCACCCTCCCATCCTCACCTTTGAAGAGTTTTTAGCTTTCCTTTCCTCCCACCTAGCCAGCCTCTCACCACCTGCCAAATCTTCCCCAAGTCAATATGCTTCTCCTTCTGTTATATTTGTGTGTGTTGTAACATAAGCTCCCCAGGACAGGAAACTTGTCTTTCTGTGTATTTGTCAAGTACCCTATACATTTAGAGAGTTAAGTAAGTAACTTAGTAAAAATTGACTTGTTCCATAAATATCCAGGCTCTAATTATACCATACCTATAGGCATGAGGTATATAAACAGAGGGCTTGCTACAAAATGATAAAGTTCTATTTTGACTTATTTGTTTTGAAAACAGGTTGTCAACATGGCCATCCTCTAACACTTCAAAGCTGGGCCCCAGCTACCATTGCCCCAGTGATCATATACAAAGGACCAGCTAGAGGTCAGAGACTAGCCAAATCTTTTTTGTTTCCCTTGCCACATCAACCAGAGCCAAGCTGCTGAAACTCCCAGGTGAAATTCTTCCAGCAAGTGTTGTTAGGTTGGGCTTTGCAATTCCTTGCATATATGTTGCTTCCTAGTTGTGAAGGGGCCTGGCTGCATAACTTTCAACTAAATTGTAGGTTGCTAGAAAGTGAGTTTTCCTTCTTTTATACTCCCTTACAATATCAGGTATTTAATTTGTACTCAAGAAATACTTGATATGACTTGAAAAGATACAAAAAATTATTGCTCACCCCAACCCCTGCTGTGACCTAAATTCATGTGTTAAAACTTCATGGCCAGCATATTATGGGGGGCACGGGGGGGGGGGGAACATCAGCAAGATAGCCAAGAGGAAGCACCTAACACTGCTCTCCCCCACTCCACACACACACATGCACAGGAGGGACTTCTCACCAGGAAAAGGTAAGCACTGGATAGCCTCATCAGTACCTTAGATGCCTGGAGTGTTTGCCTCTGAAGCCTCCAGTAATCTTCACTGACACAAACCCCAGCAGAAGTTGCTGCCTGGACAGCTGTGAATCCCAGGGAAAGTCAATATTGTGTCCTGCCCCTCCCCCACTGTGCTCGACATCATCTGGGAACCAGAATCACTGCCAGAATGTGTCCTCTTCAGAGTTGAGTAACCACTGCATCCTTCTACTCCTGAAGCTCGTCACCACCGAACCATCTCTGCCTGGTGTCTGCCATTCTCAACCCAAGAAGCTGCTACAACTCTACCTTTTCAAGCCAAGTTCCATTCCCCTCCCCTCTAGACTATACCCCAACTCTGCTGCACTCCACCACTCAGGGCCTAGCCAAGGCAGCACATTTCTCTTCAGAGAAATAGAGAAATAATAAGAAACTATATCCTCTAAGCCTGAGGAACAGCACCACATCTCCTGGGGAACTGTTGATTTGAAAAAAAAAAAAACAAGTAACCTCACATTCCAAAGCGGAGTTGATGTGATGCATAGCAACCCAGGGAAACAGCATTGGCTGAGTTGGGACACCTCACCCCCTAAGCCTGATAACTGTAGGATGGTTATACTTTTAATCTCTAGGACTAACTGACTCCCTAGTTTCTGAACTGCTGAGACATATGTTAGGCAGTAGAACCATAACTGTGCCTCTCTCCACCCTCCTGGACCAAGCAACAGCTGTCCTTTCCTAATCCACCATTCTTGCTGCTGCAACACCTGGCTTCCCAGAGCCTGGAACAGTCTAATGTCCCATGACCCCAGGGCCTACAGTTACTACCACGTTCTGCCTCATCCACCAGGAGCCTAGTTGCCACTACTCAAACTCTCAAAGCACTGTTTCATTACTGGAGCTGGGCCAGTGCGATGCCTTCTACCTAGGGCCATAGTCACAGCTGCAAACTGATGTCCTCATTGTAAACTGCTAGAAGAGGCCTCAAAGTCACACACCCTAATTGTATGAGCAAACTGCACCTCACTACATCTCAGAAAGTGATCCTTGCTGGGCATATAGTGCATGCCTGTAATCCTAGCACTTGGGGAGCTGAGGCAGAAGGATCATCGTCATGAGTTCCAGGTCAACCTGAGCTAAGTTCAAGACCAGTCTACACTATATAGAGACAACCTGACTCATAAAAAAAGTGAGCTTTC
The DNA here is from genome assembly GCA_004027165.1 of Ctenomys sociabilis. Classification (NCBI taxonomy): domain Eukaryota; kingdom Metazoa; phylum Chordata; class Mammalia; order Rodentia; family Ctenomyidae; genus Ctenomys; species Ctenomys sociabilis. Next base: position 3,597 of record PVKA01025085.1, read on the forward strand.
ATTCAAAGACATAGTTGCTACCACAGCTTTCCAAGAACCTGAGCCTAACATGCCAGCTCTATAGCTGCTCAAAACACCTGCAAGCTGGAGCTACGGGATTTGTCAGACACAAAACCATAGAGAGAGCTGGGCATGGTGGTGCACACCTATAATCCCAGCACTTAGGGGGCTGAGGGACGAGGATCACAACAAGTTCAAGACCAGCCTGGACTACAAAGTGAGTTTAAAGCCAGCATGGACTGCATCGTGAAACCCTGTCTCAAAAAGATAAAACAAAACAAAATAAATAAGCAAACAAACAAAAAAAAACTCAGAAGGGGTCACAGCAACTAAGACTCCTCATTCTGGGGAAAACAAGAGTGGCAGGTCACCAAAATCCTCACCATCAAAGACTCTTTAGACCTACACTGTTGCAAATTCCTACAAATTCCTGCAACCCAGGACACTAAGGTATCAACTGCCACTCATGACAATTGCAGCAGAAGAAGCTGCTGATGAAGCTAAACTACCACTACTACTTGGAACCACAGTCGCTCCTTCCTTCCCAACTGGCACACTAAGTCCCACCTACAGATGAAAGTCTTTCCCTACACAAACTACTCTAGGAAGATTTGGTGGTTCTAACACATGTACAGACATGAATGTCTGGACACAAGAAACACTTCAAAAGAAAAAATAAAGATACCTCTAAAGGAAAATGATAATTATCCAATAACTGACCCCAAAGGAAATTTACAAGGTACCTAAGAAGGAATTCAAACTAATGGTCTTAAAGAAACTCAGTGAAATACAAAAGGCTACAAGCAGACAATTCAAAGAAATTAGGGAAACAACTAATAATCAGAAAGAGACATTTAAAGAAGAAATTGATGTCATAAGGACCAAATAAAAACTATGGAGCTGAAGAATTCAAGGAATGAAATGAAAATGCACTAGTGAACTCTAACAGCAAATTAGATCCAGCAAAAGAAAGAGGCTATTTGAATATATATATATATATTTAAATTACTCTGCTGGAAGAGAGGGATAACTAAAAAACAATATTCATATTGTGGAAACTAAAGAAAGAGAAGAGATACAAATAGGGACAGTAAGCTTACACAGTGAAATAAGGATTGTTGAAAGCTTTCCTACTTAGAAAGAGATATAGACATTTAGATTTCAGGCAGCTCTAACATCCCCAAACAGATTCAGTGGAAAAGGGTTCTTTGAGACACATTAAACTGTCAAAGATGGGAATTCTAAAAGCAGCAGAATACAGTCAAATCACAGATATAAGAATATACAACATACTTCCAGCAGAGTTTTCAGCAGAGGCCTTGTAGTCCACGATAGAGTAGGATAAAATAGCAAAAGTGTGAAAAAAAAAAAACTTGACAGAATACAAAAATATCCCATGTAAATAACAGATAGAGTGTCTATAGCTACATCAAAACATATTAGATTTCAAGTCCAAAATTATAACAAGAGACAAAGAAGCCCTTAATGATAAAGAAACAAATCCATTAAAAGGCTATAATAACTATAGATAGATATAGATACAGATATAGGTAACACAGATATATGCCCAACAAAGGATCACCTAAATATATAAAGGAAATATTTATGGTCATATGAGTAGAAATATATGTCAATATAATAATACTAAGCAGCACCAATGCCCCATAACAGATCAACCAGACAAAAATTTAGTAAAGAAATACTAGAAATGAACTTTACGTCTGGCAGAATGGACCTCACATGTATGTAGAACTTTCCATCAATCACAGAAGAATATACACCTTGCTCATGTACCTGGGAGCATTCATTAGAGTAGATCACACAAGTCATAAGATAAATTATAAAAATAAAGATTATAATTACATCAAGCATTGATCCTAATCATAGTACCTTAGCACTTGTCATGAATTGGCTCCAGGAAGTGTGGTCAGCACCAAAAGTCATGAGTACCAACCATGTTGACTATGAAGAGTTGTAGATCAGGAGACAATCAATACTGACAAGATCTAGTTTGTGCATTTTGATAGTTAACTGATTGTGTCAACTTGAATAAGAAATACCCACTAAATTGGCTCAGCATAATTTGGGGTGTGGGAGATCCATCCTAGGAAGGATTTTCACCAGATTTTTTTTTTTTTTTTTTTTTGGTGGAACCAGGGATTGAACACAGGTCCTTGTGCTTGCCAGGGAAGTGCTTATTCTACTGAGCCAACTCCCCAGCCCTCAGAATATTTTAAAAAGGAAAGAAAAGATTGATTCTATTTCTTGGGAGGAGATCTAGTATGCCTTCACCTTGGATGTCACCTCTTAGCTTTCAACACAGACACTTTAGTCTTCCAGCACAGATCCTTTGGCCTTGTAATGCAGACTTACATGGGACACTACATTGAGCTTCAACTGGATCCTTCAGATCTCCAGTGTGAAGATAGGCCTATAGCACTCCTCTACATCTGACTCTGTGGGCATCCACTGTAAGCTAATCTTTTAAATTTTCATATGTTTGTATCTCACATTAAATCTGATTCCACAGTAAGAACTGACTGATACATATTTTGGTACCAGGTGTGATGTTGTTGCTGTGACTGTACCTGACCATGTGGTTCTGAAGCCTTTGAAACAGGCTTGTGTAAAGATAGGAAAGGTTTCTAGATGCTGGATGAAGAAGCAGCCCTGGAATGCCTTAAGCTGCATGTATGGGAGATTCTCGTCATAGCGCAAATGATCAGAAAGTGATGATAGAAATGCTGCTGGTAAAGAGATTTACCAGGAGATTTCTTCTTAGAAGAAGGACTGCTTGGCAGTTGGCCTCTAGGTGATATGTGTTATTTGAGGAGATTCAAAGGTAGCCTATTATTGTGGTATCATGGCTACTGTTGAGGGAATTTAGCCAGATTTATGTTGAGCATCAAGAACAAAGAGCTCAGCAGAATGATTTAAAATGTTTCAAGAAAGGTAGCTCCAACAAATTCATGGACTACAGAGATGGAATAGAGGAGAATTTGGTCACTGAGAAGATGACAATAAAAAAGATGTCCAAAGAACTTCACAAGAACCCTCTCCTTCACATTAAAATTACAAAGATGAAGGACCTTGTTTTGAAAAGAAAGCCCTAGAACACTGTTCCAGAATGGTGGCATCCTAGAGAATTTGTTCCCTTAGGCTTGGGTTCATAATGCTCAGCAATCTAAGCACTTGACCACTCCAGCCAAGAGAGAAGGAAGCCTGTCTACTGCTTCAGCTGGTGACAGACTGTGGCATTATCCACATGTATACGTGCAGAATGAAAGAGTACAAGAGCTGTGAGATCAGAAAGGTGTCCACCAAGATTTCAGAAGACATGAAAAGCCGAACACTGTGCCCATGAAAAGGCAGTATGTGCAGCTGTCAGCATGGGCCCAGAAAGGAGGAGGCTCCAGAAGTTTGGATAAACCAGGAACATGGATCATTTGAGGAAAACTATAAGGAATGAGCAAAACCTGGCCCATAAAAAAAAAAAGCCACGGTGTGCTACAACCATCAGCAATGCCATGGGACAGTCACTCAAGCCCTTTGAGTTCACAGATTGCACCAGGTGCTGAACATGAAACCACTGGATTTAGTGTTTTCCCCACTGTATTTTAGACTTTCTTTGTTCTCATTCATTTCTATTGTTTCTATCTGTGCACTTTGGAATGGCAATGTTTATCTCATGCTATTATATGCTGAAAGTGTTTAACTTTTCATTTGTACACATGCTCACAGCTAAGAGTTTGCCTTAAATCTCAGAGGAGACTTTGTATTTGAACTTTTCAGAAATGCTGAAACTATTCCGACTTGGGGAACTCTTAGACTTGGACTAAATAACTTTTGCGTGAAGGGATGCACGTCAGTCTTTTGGGGACCAGGGATATAAAGGCATGGCTTGTATCCATATACTCCCCTAAAGCTTCATTGATCATAAATTGGAGATTTCTGGAGGTGGTTGGATCCTGTGATACTGGGTTTAAGGATGTGATGTTGGGATTGATTCAAAGGTGCAGGACTTCATTTTGATTTTTGTGATTGACTTTTTTGTGGGCCAGTGCTAGGTTAACGTTGTCCCACCCCAAATTTGAATGACATAAGGGACAGAAAAAAGGCTGCTATTCTGTCCACTATGAGCTACCTTTATTCTGTGATTTCACCCTCTGCCATACCACTCTGCCTTAAAAACCACCTGGTTATGCACTGAATCCTTTACAAGTTGTGAGCCATAATAAACCTTTACTTCTCTAGCTTTCAGTGTTGTGTATTTTGTCTCAGCAATGAGAAAAGAGTAATTGAAGCATACTTAGAGTACCAAGCATATCTTGACCAACAAATAAATCAATGAATATCAGGACAAAATTTTCATGTCAAAAATTAATCAACTTCCAATTTCACAAGTTGCAAAGCAGCTAAACAGTATAATGTAAGTGTGGCATGAACCTCAAAATCAGTAACAAAGCAATTTTTAAATTTATGAATATGTAGAAATTAAATAACATACTTGTGATCAGCCAATAGGTCAAAGAAGAAAACCAAAGGAGAAAGTTAAAGATATCTTGAGACAAACTAAAACAGAAATCCAACATATCAAAACTTATAGAGAAGCTAGAAAAAAAAAGTTAATAGTAATAAATATCTACATGAAAAAAGAAAAAGATCTTTAATAGATGGCTTAACATTGTGCCTCTTTGAATTAGGAAAAGAACAAGCTGTTTTAATCCCTTTCCCATTATTAAGACAAAACATTCAACAACCACAAGGTACAAGGAGAGTAATTTCATTTGGTTCACATTTTCAATTTATGGTTGGCTGAGTCCAAGGCATAAATAGCATGGTGGATGGGCCTGGATGGAAGATAGCTGTTATCCCTGGCAACCAGAAAACAGAGCAAGGAGAAAGGAACTAAGAAGAAAGATGTACCCTCCAGGTCAGGTCCCCATTGGCCCACTTCTAACCAGGCCCCACTTTCTAGTCAGCTAGGAACCCATCAAAGGACTAATACACTGAGTATAGTGTCCCCATCATCTAATCACCTTCCAAACACACGAGACCTGGAGGGGAACATTTTATATATCTCCATCATAACACAAACTAAACCCAAAGTTAGAAGAAGAAAAAACAGGGCTGGGGAGATAGCCTGGTGGTCTATGCACCTGCCTTTCAAGAGCAAGGTACCAAGTTCAATTCCCAGTGCCTCATGCCATGCAGGCTCCAGAACCATGAGTATGAGAAACTGTGCAAGGTGGTGTACACCTGTAATTCCAGCACTGGGACAGGGGGATCACTATGAGTCTGAGCTACAGAGAAAGACTCTGTATCCAATAAATAAGGAAGAAGCAAAATCTGAACAGAAATGAATCAAATAAAGAAGTATCATACAGAAAAATCAGTAATACTTAGAGTATATACTTGTAATCAGAAATGAAAGTACTGACATTAAATAGCCAAAAAATAAAAAGGATCATGAGGGATGATTATGAATGATTAAATGCTAACAAATTTGATTACCTAGAGGAAATCAGTAAATTCCTAGAAAACTATAGCCTAACAAGAGTAAATCATAAAAAATAGGAATTCTAAACAAAATAATAGCAAACAAATCATGTGAAAAAAAACCTTACAACAATAACAAGAACGACAAAAAGCCTGGGCCACATGGCTAGTAGCTGAATTAAACCAAACTTGTAAAGACTAATATTAATTAAAAATTTCCCAAAAGGGGTAAAGGGGATATTCTCTATCACATTTTGCAAGGCTAACACCACCATAATACTTAAGCCAAACAAGAACATCATGAGAAAATAAAACTACCGACTGACATCTGTGATAAACAGTGATAAAAATGGATAACTATGTGAGACTATAAATATGTTGTTTTGTTTCATTATAATAAATGTGTGTGTGTGTGTGTGTGTGTGTGTGTGTGTGTACATTATCCTTCCATTAGTGTAACAAAATATCTTAGGTAATTAACTTAAGGGAACTAGGCCCTTTACATATGAACTTTTAGGGCACAATTATCTGAATTATCTTCTAACATTAGATTAAATATAGTGTGTATTATAATACAATGAATAATATATTAAATATATACACCTGGCAAGTGCAAGCGCCTGAGTTCAATCCCTGGTTCTGCCAAAAATTAATCAATTAATTAATTAAATGAATATATACAATAACATTTACTTTTTTTTAAATGAAAGTGGGCCTTTAGGAGGTGATTAAGTCATGAGAATGGAGCCCTTCAGGATGGGATTAGAACTCTTACTAAGAGGTTTGAGGCTCAGGTTCATTCTTTTTTTTTTTTTTTAATTCATTTTTTTATTTATTACAGTGTCTCGCTACACATGACGGATTCTTTTTTTTTGCGGGGGTGGGGGGGTCAGCTCAGCCTGTCCTGGGGGGGGGGGCTGGCCTGGCATGTGGTGCTGGGGCTCGAACCGCGGTCCCTGAGAGGCGCTTTAGACCGCTGAGCTATCTTGCCAGCCCTCAGGTTCATTCTTGCACGTTCTCTTCCCACATGAGGGCAACAAGAATACCCTCTGCTGACCCTGAGCCTGCTGGCACCTGACTTTGGATTCACAGCTTCCTGAAGAAAAACTAATTCCTATAGCTTATAAATTTCCCACTTCCAAGTATTATGCCACGGCAGCATGAAATGGACTCAAACAATCCCTGTAATATTTAACTAATTTCTCATTTCTTTTTTAAGTGTTTACAAATTACCTTTACACAAAATATTGCAAAAGTATATTCAGCAAATAACCAAAGTACAGGGACACTTATATACCCAGTATCAGACTAAATAAACGTTTACATATTGTGATATTTTCATCAACTCTCTCTTCTGTGTTTAAACTACAACTACAAATTCAGAGAATCACCATCCACCCTTCTCACTGCCTCTATTCATTCCTTCAGGTAAGATGCTTAATTGAAGTGTCTTGATCTGGCGTTGGGATCAATTTAGTGATGGTCTCATTAAACAAATTAGGAAGTACTTCTGCAAGATCTTCAGAAGTGAGTCTTTTTACTTAGTCTAGCTAATTGTTTATTGATTTAATTTGTTTTTCCAAGAGACCAATTCTTAGTTCTGCTGAACTTGCTTATTTGTTTTCTAGTCTCTTATTTCATTTCTGCTGATTCTTTGTTCTTCTTCATTCTTTCTTCCTTTTTCTTCTCTGACTAGGTAAGTTCAAATGGTCTATCTTCAAGTTCACCAATTCATTGTTTTTCGCTTGATCAAGAATACTACCAGTGCTCTCTAGTATTTTTTAAGGTACTCAACGTATTTTCAATTTCAGTTCAGTTCCTATCATGATTTATTTCTCTTCATTGAACTTTTTATTTTGTTCATATATTGTTTCCTTGATAGCTGTTGTTGTTGAATTGTCCATGTTCAACAAACACAAAACATACTTAAGCTTTTGAAAAAACAATTATTGTAAATTTTCATAGATTTTTTTTTTTTGTCTTTTTTTGGAGACAGGGTCTCACTGTGCAGTTCAAGCTGGCCTCAAACTCACTTTGTAGCTCAGGCTGTTCTCGAACTCACAATAATCCTCCTGTCTCACCTTCCCAAGTGCTGGGATTACAGGCATGCACCACCACGCCTGGCTAGTTTTCATAGATATTTTTTCTGAGTCAGTTCCTGGAAAATTATTGTATTCCTTGGTTCCTTGGTTTTTCTTCTGCTTTGAAGTATTGGATCACTGTTTTCACATTTGAAGGAGGAGTCTTTTCCTCCAACTTCAGGAAGAAAGAAATACCTTCACCAGCAGTCCTGGCCAGGGATTCTGAAGCTCTCCTAAACCCCTTGTATGAATTTGTATAGTCCTCTCTTCTTAGTCCCCTTTGGAACAGGAATATTTAAGATTATATAACTATTTTATATTCTACAAGGGTAGACCAAGGTTTCATAAGCCCACCACTTGTTTTCCCTAACGAGTGCCTTTGGTGGGGGTTGTTTTTGTTTTTGTTTTGAGACAGGGTTCCCTTTGTACTGCTGGCTGGTGCTGAATTTGCTACTGTGTAGCCTAAGCTAGCCCCAAACTCATTATACTCCTCCCTGGGTCTCTAAAGTGCTGGGACAGCAGGTGTCTGCTGTGTCTTCTAATCTTGCAGAGACAGTCTAGTTGCAGGTGCACCCTCACAAGCTCTGCAGAAGCTTGCCTTCTTTGTCTATGAAGTCATGCTTAGAGCCGATCACAGTGGGGCTGTGATGAACTACATAGAAGATAGAGGGTTTCCATGTTTTGGGAGTTGGTGGAGACACATAAGCAAGGACACCCAAGCAATTCATGGGCACAGTTCCTGGTGAAGTCCTCAGAGCAGCTAACAGGATCTTTCTTGAGTTCCAAGTCCTAGTTATTACCATCTCTACCTCTTTTCCTTGCTCCTAGCCTCTCTCAACTAAACGGCTTCTTTCAGTATTCTGGATGAGAACAGAAAGATACAGGATGGCTGGGAAGCAGTCTCTGTGACTGGAAAGCTGCTGTGCTTTGTCACTGTGCTCTCCCTTTGCCTTGTAGACAGATCCTGAGGACAAGGGTACTCTCGACCTTGAGCTGTGCTAACTTGGAGCAGTGTGATGCAGGTAAATTAAGCTGTTCTCCTTACCACCCTAAGCATCTCTTCTCAGCTTAGGTCTGCTGGAACTTCTGTAAGAGACAACCAGATTCCCACAAGAGGGCTCTCAGTCATGCCTAGTTGTCAAAATATATAGTTCTGCAAGCAGATAATGTCAGGAAACTTCTCTCCCATCATTTTCCTGAGGTCACTCTCAGACCTTACTTCAGGCCAAAATTCAAAGCATTTACAATCCATTCTGGAGACTTACAGAAAATAAGATGCACATTAATAAGAAATTACATTGGGGGCCGGGGAGATGGCTCAGTAGAATAAGTGCTTCCCTGGCAAGCACAAGGGTCTGAGTTCAATCCCCGGTTCCGAGAAAAAAAAAAAAAGAAAGAAAGAAAGAAATTACATTATTAGAAAAGACTGTATATGGTTAGGAAGAAACAAACTCCGAGAACTTTTGGAATATTTGTGACTTCTCAGAAAAAAACTTTCCTGCATGACCTAAATAAGGACAAGAGAAACTCTTCCGAAAGGATAAGGAATGGCAGAACAGCAGTATGTGATACCTTGCAGTGGAGCTGAAGTGAGGAGATGACGTTTCAGGAAAGTCTATATTTCCTGGACACCAGCAGAATAGAGTCAAAATGCCTCCACAGCAAAATCCCTCTGATTTGATTCTTCCACTCACTGTCTGCAACCACTGTTCTCCCTTGAGGCTCACTCGCAGCCAACTGCGTAGCTGCAATGACTTAGTGGTGAGCTGACTCTGGAAATATTTTCAACCCTAGTTTATCAATGAAGGAGCTAAGGCTCAGAAAGAGCCATCACCTTGTTAAAGGTGGCATGCCTTAAAAATGGTTAAATTGAAACCAGAGCCTAGGTGTTGCAATTCTAGGTCTGAAGCTCCTTGCACCAGTGAAAGTATAATTATCTTACACTGTGTTATTGTTGATCACAAAATGTGAAGCAGGTGCCATTTTTCTCTTCAGTTGGTCATAACTCCAGTGTAACTTTTAAGGCTCTTGTCTCTTTCTCAACCCTACTTCCTTCCATGCGCTTAGCCACATGATTCCTGTCTCCACTCAGTTCTGTAATCCCACCAAGCTCGTTGCCACCTGCGTGCCTTTGTTATGCCATTTCCCTCCCTCAAATAGCTTTCCCTCCTTTCTCCACTATCCCTCTAGGCCTGCTTATAATCATACATTTGTGACTGCTTCACTGAACACTCTCTGAATGGTGAAATTCAGTGTTTTATCATGATAAGTGCTCTATCAGATATTCTCTTGATTTGTTCTCAGATTGTTAATATACACCACAAAATGTAAGGCAGATCTTGGGGATTTGTTTGCTTGCTCTCCATTTTCTTATGAACTATTTCTTGTTATATAAGGATTTCCCAATTATTCTTAGCCTGATATTAGCAGACACCAGGGCCTCTGCAAATATCTGATAATTGATAAAATACAAAAATACTAGAATTAATGTGAACTATGAAGCATGATGCATTGGCAGCTAGCATAAATTGACAACCAAGATAAAAGTGTATTAGATATTAAGACAAATTTAAATGACAAATTGATTTTTGAAAGTCAGAGAAGGAGGTAAGAAGCAAACTAAACAACGTATTTGTCTGTGTTTATTTCTACTGCAGTTTTGGCTTTCTGATACTCAAAAAAAGGGGGGAGTGACTTCTTATGACTACAAAACAAGCTCATTAGAAATAATCAATGTTATCTGCAGACAGTGACCACCATGGAGGCCCACGCATCCAGAGTCAGACTAAGCATTTTACAGAATGATACAAAAGATTCTGTTCATGCTAAAATTTATAAATATATGGTGTTTCTTGTCAGAACAGAGGATTATAACAGGGGGAGGGATGTGACAAGAACACCATGACCCTTGCCTTTGAAGAGTTTTAAGTGCTCATGGTTAGGAGAAATCATGATTAAAAGCCTCTTTAACATAACAGGTAAAAGTGCATATGCAAGTAAATAAACATATGCTTCTATATTAAGGTTATATTTGATACAAATGAATAATTTTTTTAAAAAAAGCTAGATGGAAGAATTGCTAGAACAAATCATTGAAGGGAGTTAATTCCATTTCTTGAGGAAAAAGTCAAGTACTTTAACATGCAAAGCCATGGAAAGGGAAGCAAATGTCTTACCACAGTGTATCAGAGTGTATATTATTATTGGTGCTACTAGTCACATATGACAATGGCGAACGGCTGGGTATTTAAATTCACTTGCACCAAGTCTTAGGGTGAGTTATTAGTGCAGCCAAAGTGATGTTTGAATATAATTTACATCATGAAACATGAAAGCTACATACTGTATTTTTAATAAGTATAAGCACATTTAGATATTTCTTGGAAAATAATGAGTAGAAACTAAAATATATCGTTAAGATACTTCACAAATATTTTCAAAAACATGGCAAGGAGTCTTATTATTACCCTATTACCCTAGAAAAGAAAATCAAAGGTTTTTGTTTTTTGGGTTTTTTTGTTTTGCTTTTTTTTTTTTTTTTTGTATTTTAGGGAAGGGTCTGCAGAGTGTTCAGGGTCCCACTACTAGATCAGACTCATAGTCTGATCCTCCTGTTTACAGCCTTCCAAGAGCTGGGGTTACAGGCACAAGGCACCACTCCCAGTCTCAATTGCCATCTCAGTGTGCCCCAGGGGCGAGGCTGGCACTTCAGGCCCAGGAATGGAACCCCCAGGCCACTGTGCCTGCTTGCAGGTGCTTTAATCTGCTGAGTTATTTGGCCAGCCTTCAAAGGGTTGGTTTTTTTAAAAGAAAAAAATGAAAGGAGGGCTGGAGAGGTATCTCAGAGGTCTAAGTGTCTGCCTGGCAAGTGCAAGGACTCAGGTTCAATCCCTACTACTGCATGCCTTGCCAGCCCTGGAATACCAGGTGGGCCTGCTGGCCACAAAACCAGGCATGGTAGCACACACCTGTGATCACAGCACTGGGGAGGCTGAGACAGGAGAATCACTACAGGTCTGAGCTGCATAGTGAAACTCTGTACCAAATAAATAAATAAATGATTTTTTTTTTTTTAAAGGAGCAGGAAGAGAAGAAGGATCATTAACAATACTTCCTGAGAGAGAATATAGGATTGTAGTCTACATCAGAATTCCACACTACTTTCCAAACTCAAAGTTTAAGGGTGTGTTTCGTCCACACCCTAAACTTTTGAGAACATAGGCCCTGGCATTATGTAGGTTCTACTAAGGAAGAAAATATGACTCTGGAGTTTTCATGGGTGAGACTGTGTTAACAGTCTCAATGAATGCTTGTACCTCAATGAATGCTTATAGTGATCATACATATATAATATATGTATATCTGCAATAATTACAAACTCATTTAAAGTAGACTTAAGATTTATAAATATATTATTTGTTATATATGGGTAATATTTACTTTGTATGCATATAAATATTGTCACAGTTAAAAATTAAAATTTGCAGTTCTTTATTTTACAATTGTCAGATTCTGTATATAATATCATTTATTTTCTGCACAAGAGATATAAAAATATCTCTTGGAATGGCCAGAAATGACAGTCATAGAAGGAGGATTTAAGATAGAGGAGTAGTTGATTGCAAGTATTATTTAATTTTCCTCCCCCATCACTACTGGGAGCCTAGTATTCTACTATGAGGCTTGGGTTTTGTCAAAGTTTATATTTCCCACCTGTATTTTTCTTTTTCCAGCACAGTCTGCCTTTACAGCAACTCCTAAATAAGCCTAAATTTTGTTCTTATAAACCTCAATGAATGCTTGGCCAAAATGCTCTAACTACTTCTACATGGGAGCATAAATGGCATGGGGGGGGGGGGATGTGAACAGTGTGAAAAACTGGAGAAAATAGAAAAAAGATCACAGCAAACCCAAAGTCGCGATTTGCCTTTAATGTGAAGGAGGCCTTGTTTTCACGGTGTGGCAGCTTTCAGGGGTTTTAATCTCAAAGTGGCTGATCAATTTAAGGTAAGTGGCAGGCATTTGGCCTGGTTCCCAGGCTTTGCTTTGCTGCTCTGAGAAAAGAAAGGATTCAGTCAGACACACAGACAACAGGCATCATCAGCGGCTCCCACATTCCAAGCATTTTAACCCAGATTAGGTTGGCATGATTCTACTGTTTACTGAAATCTCCTAGGTGTTGCGTTTTCCCTTTTTCTGACCCTGGTTATCCAAGATGCTTTTCTCAGGTCGCACGGCCCAACAGTGTGCAGGGCTTTGAGAGAAAGAAGAGCAGAGGTCACGACTTGGGACTGAACTGTGATTGCATTTGCTTACTGCAAATCAGAGACTTCAGTCAACAGGTAATTGAGCACTGGCCTTTTTGCCTAAGGCATACATTGAGGCTGGAGCTGTTTTACATGCATGCCTCGGGGTGGGGGGGAAGAAGATAATTTCTTTAACAAGAAGGAACTTAATTCAGCTAGAAATGTCCCAACAGATTAAGGTAAGTGGTGATTTGTAGCTATTTTCACTTCAGATTTTACAAGAATGAATCTTCTACATACATTAAGCAAAATTATAACCTGTACAGTCCCTTTTCCTTTTCACTTTCCTTTTTTTTTTTTTTGACTAACACTTTCATGTCATGTGTTGTTTATTCAAAATAAACAAAATCAGCAGCTACCCTGTACCATGAACAAGCCCAGATTAAATGAGCTGCCATGGAATTCTTGCCACTACCTTATGTTCTCAGCAAAAATAAATTTTCTTGATCCATTTGATCTAAAGAAATAAAATATGTACTCCATTGGTCAGAACCAAAAGTATATAAATTGTCTCGCCTGCATTTTTTGTTCTCTCATGCTTTGTGGAAAGTTTGCATTTTTTAGTACATTTTCACAAGTTTTACAGCTACTTTCTTTGTATACATATTCAACAATTTTGTTCCTTTAGTCATCTTCATCATGCATTTCCTCATTTTTTTTTTTTTTTCTGAGAATTTTACCAAATTTGTTGTTTTGGTACTGGGAACTGAACTCAAGACTTTGCACTTGCCAGGTGGAACCTATGCTGCTGAGCTACATCCCACCTCCTAGAAACTAATAGTTTTTTGCGTGTGGGGAGTTGGTGGTTACCAGGAATCAAACTCAGGACCTCATGTTGCCAGGAAGGTGCTGTGCCACTGAGCTAAACCCTGGCTATTTTTTAAACTAATTTTTCAACTATTAAACTTTTGGAAAGCAATATGTCATTGTACTTACTATACCCAGAAATGCCTTTACATGCCCATGATTGGAAGTATTTCTTCCAAATTAACACATTGCTTCATTCAAGTAAGTTATATTAACAATATTGTATTCTTGTTTGTAAGGGTAGAAACTATTGCACAGATGAGTATATGCATTTATTTTCATTTATTGTTATATAATCAACTGTGGCTTCAAAGATATAATAATCTAGAACTCCTCACCAACTAAAGAAAAAAAATGGAGCTATATGAGCTACCAGCAGCTACCCTGTACCATGAACAAGCCCAGTCGGTCAAGTCAAACAGCTGAGAATGGGGACAGGGAAGATGGGGAGAGCATGTTTTTTAATTAGATCATTAAGCCACAGAACTAATAATCTTGGGTCCACTCAGTTTGGAATTATTTTCTGAGACAAAGGAATCCCTTTCAACTATTCAGTCATATTTATTGAGCATCTCCCATGTCTTAGATCCTGATCTAAGTGTGTGAAATCTCTGATTGAAAAATAAAAAGCTGAAGATCCCTGCCCTGTGGAGTTCACATTTTACCCAAGACAGATGACAAGTTAAAAACATAAATATGAAAATTTGATAGTATGTTAGGAATAGTGGAAAAATTCATAAGTGAAACATGGCAAAAAGGGACCAGAATCACTGGGATCAAAAGGAACAAATTCTGATATTGAATAAAGAAGAGGCAGAGAGGAAGTAAAATTTCAACAACACTCAAAGAAAATGAGGATTTATTCTTTCAGATAACAAAAATCATGTACTGCCATCAGCTTTAAAATTAATCTTTTGCTACAATGCACTTTATTTGTTGGTAGTTTTGAAGCAAACCACCATTTTCTTTTCATGCCATTGTCAGTAGTACCCTTCCTTCACTTAAGTGTTTCTAATTATTTCATTGTTAAATCACTCTGGGTCCCAAGGTTCCTCTGTTTTCTCAAGCCTATTGTACATCCTGAAGCTACTGAGATAAATAAAACCCCCACACACAATTCCGGCTTACCCATTTACTTCAACCACCACTATGTACTGTGTCCCCACAAAGTAAGATCTACATTTTCTTACATTTAATTCTGATAGCAATCCGACAAAGTATTCTTATCATCACTTTACAGATAGGAAAACTATAGCTTAGAAAGATCACTTTCCCACCATACAAAGAAGTAGAGCACAGATTTGAACCCAAATTTAAATCTGGCCTCCTGTGTACTAAACTACTCCTGGTTTTCATACTTAACGGAGTAGGTAAAAATGGCAGTGCCATCCAACTGTGTGCAAGAGCTATACTAAGGCTTGAGAGTAACATTAACTGCATATAAATTACCTACTTATACATCATGTGCTCAGGGTGTTTGACTGATCTTTACAGCTATCTTAGTTCATATCTCTTAGCTCAATCACAAAATATAAATAACATAACCTAGTATATACTTTACTTGAATTATCACCTCAGCATAGGTAAATTTTTCATAGGATAACTCACGACACCTGCTGGATGCCCAATATATATGAGTGACTCTCTCACAATAGCCCATGCTCCCCCCAAAAAACACTTCAGTTATTTGCTGCAACATCTGGATTGTTTTCATGTAACTTCTTCCATGAGAAACTTCCTCACAGTAGTAGTTTCAACTATTGTCTACTCACCAACTCCAAACTCTGTATCCCAGCTCAGATCTTTCTCCTGACACCCAAATCTACCAGCTGCCTAAATAGTTCTTGGATGATCCCTAGATGGTCTCATCAGTTAGCATTATTTCTGTGAAACAGGACGATCACTACAAATCTGAGCTGCATAGTGAGACCCTGTATCAAACGCAAAATTTTTTTTAAAAAAATGATTTTTGTTATCAGAATACAAAAAAATTGGTAATTAGGATTTTCCTAGGCACAGTGGCCCATTCCTACAAGTCCAGCACTCAGAAGGCTGAGGCAGGAGAATCTCCCTGAATTCAAAGCCAACCTGGGCTACATAGTGAGTTCAAGGTTAGCCTGAACAATCCAGGGAGACCTTGTCTTTAAAAAAAAGATGTTACTGGCCTGCATGAATTCATTACTGAAAAGTCAAAACCTGTGGCTCCCTTCCTTTTATTTATTAGTTTGTTTGGTGATTCAACTTCATCCTGCTACAAATGATGCTCCAGCCTTAGGCGGGCTTTCCTCCTGGCCCAGACATGGCTGAAGCAGAGACTAGGCTGCATATTGCTTTACTCAAAGAAAAAAGAAATGCTTCCTTCACTTTTGATATCTTATGATCTTCACTTCCTAGACCAATTATTCTGACCAGCAAAAGGACACATAGTAATTGGCCTGATTCTGGATAACAAGATGTCCTTGATCCAACTGTTGTAGCAGGTGGATCTGGATTGGTTTGCTCCATTGGGGCCCAAGTCTAAAATGTTGGTTCTTCAGTTTTGTTGGTTCTAGGCAGTTCCCTTTCCTTGATGCAAGCTAAAGAAAAATATCTCTCTGTACAACGTGAACCATTCCTTCTGTGAGCAGACTGTGATCCTCAGGTCTGTGAAATCATTAAGTTATTTCCTCATTGCTGCTAACTGTTGT